>BGZK01001348.1:0-167502 GCA_005406025.1 Eumeta japonica
ATGTAAAAGTATGTTTGTATGGATGTTTGTCATACATCGAGGGCTAGACGAATTGTAATTGGGACTTTGACCATTCAACGCGGAATCGTTTGTAGATTCTTATAGGCTATTTATAATATAGAAAATATAAAAGTATGTTTGTATGGATGTTTGTCATATGCTGACGCCTGGAGGGAATGTAACAAGGACTTGAAGCATACGACGCGGAATCGTCTGTAGATGGTTATAGGCTTTTTATAATATAAAAGAATGTAAAATATATATTTGTACATATGTTTGTTATACTCTGACGGTTAAAGGGATTGTAATAAAATTTTGCACAGAGGTAGATTTTGTTCTCAAATAGGGTATAAGATTTATATAATAGTTTATATTGTTTATATGAATATTACATAACAGTTTGCTTTTTAAGCAAAAAGAAAGAGTAAATACCAGTAAAAATGTTAGTCTGTTATCACTAACATGTATATGGCTATTGCCGCAAAACAAATCAAAATTGAACGACGCGTTCCACAGATATCGTACCATAAAAATTAAAAAGTAGCGTTTTTGTAAATAAATTTAAATGTTTGAACTCGAAAAGTGGAAAATGTATTAAGATTATATTTTCGAGTTTAGAAAGCTCGGAAAAGCACAAAAATCGACGTTACGAGCTTAAGTTCAATAATTTACTTTCAGGTATATTTTTGAAGAAGAAGAGCTCCAAAGCAGCTAAAAACTTCAGGAACACTCCACGACGTCAACAATTTTTCATATTTCTGCGTTCGAAAAGGTTAGTCTTTGAGCTTTGAGCTTTAAGACAACCATATTTTTGAACTCGAGGACCTCAAAGACATCGATAAACATCATAGCGAAAAGATTCAGGGATGACCTGCAGGATCAACTGTTTTCAGATTTTTATATATTTCTAAAATAAGTAGTCATAGTCATTTATGAAAATAAATAAAAAGTTATTATTTCCCTTCATTTCCGAAACGTTGAGTCTAAAATTTTGGCACAAATACAGAAAATAGTTCTGTACTTAGAGATTGCAGAAAATCTGTAAGAATTCTATTTTCTTAATGGGCAAATCCTTCAATGCTGTGCGTAGAAACTTACATTTATTTTATTTATTTGGGTTGTTTTAGTTATGACAAGGAAATTTGGCTCAGATTAATTCAAATGCAAAATATTTTTATTTCGTAGGTTCTAATACAAAATATGAAATACGTCATATCATGTACAGAATTTACAGTTTTTTGATATTGTCACTTTTTTTAATTACCAATCATTCGTAAAGCAGTTATTCCTCAAAAAGTACGAGCAAGAAACTTGAAGCTACCTATTTTCAAATCAAAATATATAGAAATACAATCACATATAAAACTATTTCAAGAAAAACAAATCTGTAGGAAATCAAGCTCTTTATGTATATTTATTCTTTTAATATACAGAGATTAAAGTGTTTTTGTACAGTGTTTCTTAATAAATACTTTAAATTTAAAAAAGGGTAAATTTTGTATATCCTCATGATTCTTATTCAATACGCACACAGAGCCCCCTAAATAAATTCGTGACCCTATGCAGTCGACTAACATACATACTAAAAGTAAACACAGTTTATTTTTATTTCTAATATTTAAATTATGTCTATCACTATTTTTATTAAAATATTTTAAATTTTTCTTTCGTACATTAAATTTTGATGTTCGTACTTTGATAAAAACCAATATTCAAAAATAACTAAATTATGGTGCCACTGTTTATTTACATAATAATTTATTTCTATTTCATGGTCATCGCGCTCGCTCACAAAACTGTTATATAATTCTTCGGATGCCGTAAGTTCTGTTAAGGTTGTTTTAAATTTTTGTTTCAAATCACGAATAATCGGTCTGCGGCTCATGATATGTAAATTAAAGGAAGAAACAGCCAAATTAATTACAATTTTTTATTAAACGAATGCAAAAAGAAATTAAATACATTTGATACGATATGCAATGCCGCGACGTTGTTTATTGTAATAAACGCACGACAAAGGGATACGCAAAAATTTATATTGTGTAATAATATTTAATAAGGAGTTATTTAAGAAAATATACGTGTTATATTTACAATAAATTAACTAGAAAATCGCAACAATTAGATCTCATTTATTAAATAAATATCGTAATTTTTTCTTTAGATACCTCACAAAAACAAAATAAAATTTGGCAAAATTATTAATGATAAACGTGATTGTTAGAATGAAATTGAATTAAAGCATTAATATACACATGAAAATGAGATATTAAATCGATAGCAAGGGAAGAATAAGACAAAATGAATTATTTACGGTAATTCCAATTAGTCATGAGGTAGGCGTGTACGTCACTGGCGGCAGCGCATAGCGGAATAAATTATTATAAGACTAATAATAGATATAGTGGAGAACATATTCATCACACGAAACCCTTTCTACTCGAGTTCAACTCGAATTTATACGGTTTTTTAGAGTCAGATAATAAGTCTCAAAGGCTATTTCACCTGAAAGATTGTCAATAGTTCAAAGCCATTGCCCGCAGGATGGGTGATGTATTATTCATAAGCGTCTTCAGTAAAAGGTTCATGATGACTTTTCACGAAAGACCAATCCCGAGGGTAAGAAGCTTTTCAAGTGACTTTCGTTCAATGAAACTTGGAACGAACATGCCTCGCGCCCGATTGATTTCATTCTGAATTGTGAAGTCCGGTATTGTAAATGGAGACAAAAAAATTGCTTCTCATCTTCCAGGATCGTTGCGACGGTTCTCAGTTAGATTTCTCCTGCTTCTCTCGGAGAAATTGGTTGTAGGATAATGTTATAGAAACATGCGAAGAAATGTAAAGCCGTTTTGTAGTTAATAACAATAAGTAACGAAACAATTAGGTATACTGAGACTCTCCGGTTCCTCTGCCTTATGTATAGAATAAGCAGAAACGCAGTTTTTTTTAGCGTTATTTGTCATGTCGTATGGGGTCGTGCTGTTTTCAATTCGGCTGCAGCTCATAAATGGGCCAGCTCGACCGGTGAAATACCACATGCACTTATATAATACAAAGGTAAAGTAACAGCTTACGCTGTCGTATTTCGTCCAGTAAGTGAAAGTTCTATGAATCACTTCCCGATCCTTTCACTTCTCCCTCCATTAAGTATTCTATTACTATCCAATAGGTCGGCAACGCTTTGGTGACTTCTCTGGGTTTGCGAGAGCCCATGATGGCTGTGAATATTTATTCTATGATGACTCGTATATTCGTTTGTCCTTCAAAAATGTTATTAAAAATTAGGTGCTGCGTGTCATGGACACGGCTGTGTGTTATACAGAAATACGTTACCGCTAATAATTTCTATATAAAGTACGTTATTTTACGTATGTCAAAATCACGTTTGAATATTACGAAGTCCTCTGGGTTTTTATGTTTTATTTATTATGGAAACTATTTCCTTCCGTCGGGTTCAAGAAAGAAATCAACTAAACAAATAATTACTGTGTAATAATTTTATATAAATAGATCTGTAATACGAAAAGTATAACACAAATGGAGTATAGAATACATTAAGATTTTTGGTAAACTTTAAATCAATACAGGTAACCTAACGTTGGTGAAGAAGTTTCGCTGTAAAACAAATTGAACTTGCTGAGCATGGATCTGAGCAATGAGCGTTCTTGTGAGACATTGGCATTAAAGTCTCTGACTATCATAATTGGGTATAATTTAATAGCCATCGTAACATAAACAGTTTAATTTCTGCTAAAACCGTGCAAAGGTGGATGTACACTCGTCGTCTTTCAATTGCAAATTCATTTGTGAAATGTCAATGTTAACTCTTTTATAATCAGTGTAGCTACTGATATTGCAATATGTGGCGAATCAACTGGCAATGCGACTTGATGATGATGATACCGCAGCGGATGATGTAGTTGGAATTTGTCTGGGCTAAGCGGTATTATAATATGATCTCAAATCAAAGCTAAGCTCATGCACGGGCATGGAATTTTCCATCCAAGTCTCGCTAATTGTCAAATAATCAGATTGATTAATAGTAGAATCGGTAGAGATGTTTTCTGATTGCGCGACCAAGGTTTGTGCATTAATGGCAGTGATAAATATAAGACAACGCTGATCAGTAATACTATCATAAAACTTTTTACTTCGGCGATAAGTGTTAACAATGGATGATCAGCCGGTTTCTGATATTCTCGTACTTCTCTAATTGTAGGAGACACTTGACCAAATCCGTGATAAAACTTGACATCGTTTCGGGCGTTAATCATATTCAGGCAGGCCATCTAACGATGTGATGTGACTCAAAGCCACATAAACTACTTGGTTTTGCTGGGATTTTATCATATTGGTACACGATTTGATTGAAAGTGCCTCCTTGAGATTTTTACATCGTGAACGCACACGCTGGCACGTTGGGAAACTGTACTCGGTGGCATTTGATCGTCGGACCGAGCGGTGTATTGCCACTGTGCGTTGTTATTGGTTTCCACTTGAAGTCTAGAACTTCACGCTTGCAGATTACATAAAGTTTAGCTTTGAGTCGACATCGCTGGCCTATCATCCAAAACGCCTTCACGTTTTCTGTTTCTGTTGCAGACAACCGTATACAAAGCGACGAAGTCAGCCAAAAATTTCGACTCTTACTGTGTGGGATAATGCTTGTAACGCTGAACCATCGTTTTGGCCCAAATGTCAGTATTGTTCTCGTCTGACCATTCTCTGTTCATCACAGATTTACGCTTGCCAATGTTTTGTCTCTCGTGTGGACAATCAGGAGGAATGTAAACAACGTCAATGCCGGATACACAAATTTTTTAGCGAAGTACGAATGAGGTAGGCCCTTGCGATGACATCTCAACCATGTTGAGTAACTTTAGTCGAGTTGTTTCAATAACTCTTGATATTCTTTTTCCGGGTGTTCATCGTGTACCTTCATTAGCTCACGATGTTGATTTCTAATGCCTTGATTTGACCTATTAACGTACTCAACTACGTAAATCGTACAGCTGCATTCTTCAAGAAAATAAATACTTTAAGTACTTTGCAAGTCGGTTTTAAAGCCCAGCTTGCAGCGTTTGTGCGACACATGGGTTGAAAGTGTTGGTATAAATCTCTGACAATTCACGTTTAAATATTAAAATTTTTTTGCTGTGTTTACATAATAATAATTTCTACAAACTTCGGATTTTCATGTAGCAATTACAAATGATAAATTGGTACACGATTAGATATTTAGTGAGGACCATAATTGGTAATAATTAATATTATTAGTAGGAACCCTAAACCTTACGGATGCACCCTATTATAGATATTGTTAAATATTTTTGCACGTTGGATTGGGGTAAAATTAAGACGTCTCAAAATTCAGGAGACGCTTGGTTTTGACCAACGCTGTTTGCGCCTAGTGCTGTGCGCAGGCAGACGGGATAATGCGTTGGTATCAGGCAATACCGAGCGTCTCACCCTTTGGAGACGCTTAGTGTTGACCTACACCGAGTGCGCCTGATCGTGTATCCTCCTGTGATGAAGCTTTTTATAACAATAAATAGTGATTTCTTTATACAATATCAAATAAATCTATATAGATTATATAAAATAATACAGTAGGCAACAGTTTTGATGTTTCACATCTAACGGGTGTCCCTTGACGCACTCATTTTTTTTTTAGTATTTGGAGATTTCTTCATATGACAACAGAATTAACTTTAAAATTACAGATCATTTATCATTCCTCAGAAGTTAAAATGATTATATTGATTTCTGCAATAAGTTTTACAAGACAACTTGATAAAACAATCTCAATCGTTTTGTTTCGAGTTTATCGGGTAATTGGTGCTTAGGTTCTTTTGTAGGTTTTTATTTGTAGTATGTAGTAGAATTAACCTTGTGCGTTGTATAAGTTTAAAACTCTAATTCAAACATGTCGGCTTATACGTGAGACAATTTCCTAACTAAATGGAATGATAATAAACTTAGATAACACTCAAGATTCTCATAGACTTAAATAGAAATAACAAACCTGAATCAGATGTGAAGTTTTCAATATTCATACATTATCTCGTATGAATATTGTGGCGAAGCGACGAATAATGAAGCGACTGTAGAAGCTTCAAAAAGTTATTATCACCTAAAAAATAAGCTTATTTTGGTTTGACAATATCTTCTATACGCTTTTACTATCAGAGAAAACTCGCATTACCGACAATTTGTGAATGTTAATTTTTAAAAGCGAATATAATAGAATTCGTAAGTATACGCCAGTGTAAAGTCAGGTTGACGAAAAATGGGCTGGACAAGCGCGTATACAATGAGTTTATTATTTAGTCTTCATTGATATTAATAAATTTTCCAGCTTCTTTGCTCGTAAGCTATTTTAAGTAAAACTTGAAAAGGTAATCACATTACATCACAATTTTAAAACCTAAACTTATGTACCGATTCTAGTGCACGTTATGGGGAAACGACTTAATGTAAGATCTCGTTTGAAGGTTGAATTATTAACTTGCGAGTATATATAAAGGATGGATTATTTGGCGTTGGTATTACAGTGAAAGTTTCTTTTGTTTCACATTTTAAGGGTTAAACAGATGTTAAGAAAACTTAATGCATGTATGGGGTATGATCTGCATTAGTTTAATTTTTTTTAACATATCTTCGTCCGCAGTCTGGCTTGCGTGTAAATAAATAAAACATCTAATAAAATGGATATGTAATTAATGTGAACGTGGTTTAAGTTCACAAAATGACCCTCGTATTGTACATTGCTAAAATTAGTCTGCACGCAAAAAAAAAACAAGTTTTCTGTGTTGTCTGACTTTGTAATGAATAAATAATTAATAACTTGATGTCCGTCAGAAACCATGCCTTATGGTTTATGAACAAAATCAGACAAGGTAATTTTTGTCAGTTCTATCCGCCTGCTTCCTCATTTGTTGTGAATATCAATAATATATTTAAATTCAAATTTAAAATATCTTTATTTCGTCGGTTGTAAAATAATATTGTGACGTATTTAAAGAAATACGTCATAATAATTGAAGAACTTGCAGTACTCCAAATTTACTGCTTTTTTAAATTACCACTCGTTCTTAAAACATTTATCCTTCAAAAAATACGAGCAAGAATCTTGAGGACAACTCTTGTCAAATCAAATTTATATAGAGTCACAATAATATAAAAAACTTTTGCAAAAAAAAACACACTTCTAGAAAAATGAGAAGGTTCCCATTAATTCTATAAATATTCAAAGAATGTGTAATACCCATTTTTGCAATGTGTTTCCATATAAAAAAAATATATTTCTATAGGGGTAAATTTGTATATTCTTAAGAATCTTACTGAACATGCGCACACGGAGCCGTCTAAAATAATTCGTTACTTCATGTAGTCGACTAAAATATACGCAGCTTATTGTTATTTATAGTATAGAAATAATGTTTATAAATATTTTACTTAAACAATTTTAGTATATTAAATTTTCATACACCTATAAACTGCGATGATACGACTAAGATTGTTTTTTTAAACTTATTTCTATGAGACATGCCAGGTTTCAACTAGTAAATCACGCGAAAGCCCACTTTTACAGTATTAAAATTCTGTGAATATTCACAGCATGTCTCCTAAGAAGGATGTCATATGACATCAAGTATTAGAAACAGCCAAAATAAATCAATTTGGCGGTCTGAATATCACAAATTTCTTATCCTTGTTACCGAATATGTGGTAAAGTAAAGCTTTTTTCTAACACACGAATATGAGGAAGCTATCGAAGTTCATTATCTAATGTAACTACAGCTAATACAGGAGCATCAACAAACTCCAATTCCTTCTTTCTTCTTAAAGTAGTACCAGATCCCTCCTTTACATTCGGAAGTGAATATTTTATAAATTTTGTTTTCTCTCTATTAAGAAGTAATTTATTTATAGTAATCCATTTTTTTAAATTTGGAGATATTAATATTCAAATCGTCATAATCGAGTTGTTATCTTTTCACTTTGAATAGCAAAAAGGTATCATGTGCCAAGAGTACTATCTCATGGACATCCTTGACAAGGCCAGGTAAGTCAAAGATATAAACTAAAAACCAAAACAGACCAAGGATTGATCGTTATGGCACTCCTTTATGGACCACGAACCCAGACGATCTCATGTTGTTGACATCAACTTTCTGAACCCTGTCAATTAAATACGATATTAGGGTCCCCATTAAAATATAATGGTCTTGAAAAATAAAATGAATATTCATTGCCGTAACATAAGTTATTTAGATTTCGAATTTTTAATATAATAGATTAATTTTTTTATTTAAATACTATAACTACATAGTTTAATTAGTCATAACAATTTTTTACAATTAAAATGTATCCAAAACAATTGTTGATGGATAAATTTTCGTCACAGGTGTAAGGTCTACATTCCATCGGTTTATCATGGCATGTAAGAAAATCTACTCGTCAAAGAAAGTCACAAATTTCCAAAATGGCATATTGTGAAAGGGCTCCATTTCTGAAACATAAAGTACTACAAGCTAACCGTGCATGAGCCTCTACAAGACGATGACAACGCGGTTTCTTATCTATGATTTTCTGTTATTGGCTCTTCAAAATTAGTGTGTGTGCTTTTTTCAGATTCTAACCGAGGCACATATGCTAATAAAGCGATCTGGGAGAATGTTAAGTAGTACATTTCTCTATTAAGCCAGTCTACAATATATATAAATGTTGCTATATATTATACTTCAGCACTGTTGACCTCTCGAAACCATAACTAATCTTCGTGGCTTAAGTTACGGTAGTGAAATAAATGTTACGGTCCCACTGCAATTTGTCGATAGCCCCCATAAATTCGACTGAGCCCTTTTCAGGGACGGCCGTGAGAGTAGTATAAATAGAAAGTATATTAAGAAGCGGAATTAATGTATGATTTTATACACAAATTTATTTATTTCGACCTATTAGAGTACCTCTAATAGTTACAACATAGCTTTTCACTGAATACAAATCGAAACAAGAAATACCTACGTGCCATTGGCTCATTCTCCTTGTCTATTTATTATTTCATATTTTGAATATTCAATTTTCGATTCGGTACCAGTATATTAATTAGATCCTAAAAGAATCAATTGCGTTTGGTTCCAATTTCAAGGAAGGACAATATGTAAAATAATCTGTAAAACGGTTGATTCTGCAGGCAGTCCCAAAAACTTTCCGCTATGATATTTTCAATGTGTCTTTGAGCTAGATGAGTCATAAATATTTTCTATGAATTTTTGAAATTACTTTGAAGGGTATCCTCGAAACTTTCGAGCTCAAAGCGTTTAAAATAAAGTAGCAATAAATTAATAATTTCATTACGCCGTTCAAAATACCAATTTAAGTGCTTTTTCATGTTCTCCGAGCCCAAAAATATTTTCGAGTTCAGAAATCTACACAGAATGGGTTTTGTCATGCATCTTTTCGCAACAGTTATCTCTATGATTTACAAGTGTATGAGTGTGGAATATATATGGGTGAGTTATCTATCAAATGCCTCCTGTACTCCGATGACCAAGTAATAATACCATTGGTGTGCGGGCTGCAGGAGATGGTAAATAAAATGAATGATTCTGTTAAGAAAAGATGTATGAAAGTAAATGTCGGCAAGTCTAAGATGATGGTGTTTGAACGGTGTGAACAATATAAATAATAATGATGATAATGTGAACGGTATACTTATAGAAGGCGGGAGAGTCGAACAAGTGAAAAAGTTTGTTTATGGTTTACAAATGATAGTAGAAATGAAACACAAGGAGCGTGAATGCGGGAAATTAAGTAAATGGGACCTTGCTCGCTATTATGAATAGCAAAAGCAGCTCACGACCAGTGCACTTGGCAATCAATAATGGGCTCCTGATCCCTATGCTTATATATAGTAGTGAAAGCTGGGTCTGACAGAAGAAAAATGAAAGTAAGATCAATGCAGTGGAGATGCGATAGCTGCGTAGTATACGTAGAATGTCTCGGAAAGATAGATGTAGAAACAGTGATGTTAGAAAGCGGTGTGGTTTGAAGGAAGATGTAGTGACTAGAATAAAAAGAGGTATGTTGCGGCGGTTTGGCCATCGGGAAAGGATGAATGAAAGTGGACTGACAAAGTGAATCTATAGAGAGAACGTGTGTGATGGAAAGGTCGGCAAGGGTCGTCCTAAAAAATCCTATGCGCACCATATTGGTGGCATATTAAAAAAAGGTCCAAATTTGAAGTTCCCGAAAGCGACGAGCTTGCATGAAAAGATTGATGGATTTCAGTGAAGCAAGACATCGTACCATATGGAAATACATAGTTTCTGCTTACCCTTCAGGAAAATGGGCGTGAGTTTATATTATTATTATATTTTCACAACTATTTACAATCTCCTTTTTTTAAAACAACTTTGCCATGGTAAATAAAACAAAAATACATAATTGAAAATAAACTTATAAATAATAAATTATACTTAATAATAATATTAAATAATATTGACAAAACTCTGATAAATGCTCAGCCAGCTTGCAAGCACAGGCACAATTAGGTTGCCGGCCGCACGATGCGCAGCAGCGCGGCATCTACGTGTCACCCGTTGTAAGCTTATCAGTATGACATTTCTACCTAGATGTTCTAAGCCTTTTTTTTCATAAGCGGCTGTTTCAATGGCTATAGTTTCTTTAGCAAAATTGTTTTCTAAGGGGAAGATATTATAAATATTTGTAAAAAGACGCATGATAAAATCTATCCGGTATATACAGAGTGTAAAATGAGATCGGGTATTATTTCACAATTAAAGGAGTAAGATTAATTATGTTAGGAATGTAATCATGTTAGGAATTGTTATATGTTAGGAAAAATAAATACATTTTTTAAATTATTTTTTGCAAAACTCGATGTAGCTTTAGCACTGGAGGGAGGTGCTCGTGCTTGCTATACGTCCGCATTTCTTCACAAAGATATTTGATTTTGACACATTAGCGTGGCGGTATTATGGGCGGCCAACGGCAAGACCATTAAGACTTGTTAACTTAAAAGATAAAGTTACTGATAAATAACCAATGACGAAAAAATCTTACGCCACCAGAAGTAGTATACTATAAAATTAAATCAAACTTTTCACACATTTCATATTTAGTATTTGATGGTTTACTTCTAAAATATAAAAGGTAATTAATTAAATATTTACTTTGTTATCAAGTTAATTAAATAACGTGTCCACCTTCAATATGTCGTCCACCAAAATAATGCATTTATCAACACGTTTTCTAAGTCAACAAGAAAAGAAAACAAACTTTTTTGTGTGTTATTTAATGACTATTGTCTGATTGTTTACATCGAAAATGAACCAAAAAGTCAATTTATAACAATAAAAGTTTGCTTTTGTACTATGAAGGATGATAAATGAAAATATACGATTTTTACTAAATGTTTAGAGACTACCACTTTTAATAAGCAAGAGAGAGGGTTACGGGGGGATATCGGATGTTATATGTTCTTCTTCAAAGACATTCTATACCCACTTCTATAATCAACGTCTGCTACAATACTCCATAGTGAATAATTTCCTGTGCCTTCTCTTCCAGAGATTGGCAAACAACAACTCCCATCACAAAAGTCTACCTACAGCGCGGGCAGCGACTTCGTAGTGGAATCAGTGTCAACGGAACCATATCTCATTAATTCAACAGAATTTTACAATTTGGTGAGAGATCTTGGTGAGAGACCTGTCTAAAAATAAAACAGAAATATTCCATTCACAGCTAAAACAGTGTAATTTGTTAATGAACGATGTTAAAATAAGTGATCAAGGAAAGCGTCACGAAATGATTTCTGTTTTCTTTACGAAGTAAGAGGGACTTTGTCAATACGATAATGTAAAAGGGTTGTTTGACGCAATTGGAATCGCTTACCATTTCCTTGCTTTTCAGAGCCATTGAAAGACAGGTTGTGTGAAATTAATTAGTGTGAATGTCAATAATTTGAATAATTGTGAAAGGCAACGAAATCCGTATTAGTAGAAGAAGCACAAAAAATATCTGGAGTGAATAAGAGAACAAACGTTAGTAAAAAAATAGTGAATGGTGGGATTTCGAAGGTAGGAAAGCAGCATGGCTGGATTTATTATTAGCCAAGGCTAGCTACAGAGTACAAAGAAAGAACAGTTTGAAAGATAAGCTTAAAGATGCTGTAAGTACGTATTGTTATAGACGTCGCGCCCTTAGTATTAAATTTGATAATGTATAAAATTTGTGTAAATACAAATATTTGGGTATGAGAAAGTTATGCTCGCGGTGGACCCACACAATTTTACTGAGGCCTTAAAAAAACGGACCTCGTCAATTGGTGCAATGCCATCCGTACCAGATTCAAAGAAGGGATATAAAATTTAGTGCGAGATATAATAACAGGTGACAAAACATGGATTAAATGCTATGATCTCAAAGCAAAGCAGCAATCGACCGTATGGGTCTATTGAGATGAGCTGAAACCAACCGAAGTGACGCGTGAGCAGTGCCTCTAAGTGGATGATTGCTTCTTTTTTTAATAAAATTGGAAACATGGCTACTGTTGCTTTGATGAATTGTCGTACGGTGAATAGTGATTGATACGCGGCCATTTGTTTGCCGGAAGTTATTGATAAACTCCGTAACAATAATCGTAAACGTCGTATCATCGTGCATCATGGCAATGCCAGTTTTTAAACGGCCAAACAGACTAACAAATTTTTGAAGGATAAAAGCGTAGTCCTTATGAGCAATTCTGAATATAGTCCCAACCTGGCACCTTGTGATTTTCTTTTGTTCATAAAAATTAAGAACCATAACATTTATGAACAAATGATCGCAGTCAACGATTTTCAGTATGTTTCTGAGGTCACCAGGTAGGAGTGATACAAATATTTTCAAAATTCATAAAAAAAATTGCATTTATGCTAACGAAGAATATTTTGAGGAACAATACATTCATTCTTGACTATTTATAATAATTTCTTCTCATTAATTCCAGAAATTTTTAGTGCATCCTATCTCTATAGTCAGAAAAATCAGTGCTTTGTTGGAATCGCTGGCAAAGGGGCGCTCCAGGTAGAGTGAAAATACTGACTTAGGTACGAATTCCCCACTTACGAGGACGAAGTATGTGATACCTAGTTTCTAAGTTAAGGGCTCAGTAAAACAATTTAAGATTCAAAATTAGTACCAGAAAACGTAGCTGGAGCTTGGTTTCAGTTAAAAAAAAAATCTCTAAGAAGGCACATATGCAATTCACTTATAGAGAAATTAAATACTAAATTATTACATTATTATAACGTGACATTGAAGTGTCCGGAAATTTTAGTATCTAGTTAAATTGATGTAAGATAACAATTTATATTAATTTTTTTTAATTTAATTATGGAATATCTACTAAATATCTACGTGTGTACTTAAAATGTATGCCTTTCATTTATTTTTACATACATTTAGTGTCTTGGTATTTTTCAGATCCTCTGGTAGGCTGTTATATAGTTAAATTACTTCAAATTTTATTTTTTTTATTAGTGTCCTTGATGTAATTTTTTTGAAATATTTTTTTTACTGTTGCATATTTATGTTCAATTATAGTGCTTGTAATTTCGGTGTGAATGTTATTTTCGAGTATTGATCTAATTAAGATGCAAGTATTGTAGATATATAGTTCTTTTAAGTGAAGTTATTTGGTTTCAATATATAATTTACGTGTTGATGTTAGATAGTCAAAGTGATGTAAAATTTTTGTCATTTTATTTTGTGATTAAAAGCGATATTTGACGTTGTAGCACAATTCAATTCCAACATTAAGTATTTCAAGTGTAGTTTGACTAAAGTGTTGTAGATTATATGTCTAAGAAACCATAACATCAATAAGAATGATTTTTTACGATTTTATATCTGTTCATAAGATATAATTAAAAAATTTTGTATGCATTTTTTTTTATTAAGATGAATTTTAGCCTATTTTTTAGTTTATATATATATAATACATAAAAATAAGTGCGACACACGTAGATTTATTCAAAAATATAAGGAAAAAGTTCTTTCTAATGAGAAATGTTATAGATAAAAAGGTCCAGTAAAATCACTTTGGCTATGTTGTTTGTATCTGGCTAGTTTTGATACCATTAAATAGATGACATTTTCAAAAAAGAAAAAAGAAAAAAAGTGTCTCCCCAATTTTCTATTGTTTTTCTGTCCACCAAAATAAGTGAATCTAACTTAGAAGTTTGATAAAGTTTCAAGTTTTATCACAAAAAAGGGAAAATGAGACACAATCCGCAAATAAGTGGCGTTTATAGACATAATGCAGTATTAGTAAGAGTAGCACAAAACTGTTTCAAGCGTTTTCGGTCTGGAAATTTTGATATCAAAGATGAACTTTGCACTGATTGACCTGTTATGGATAAAGCTGATGCCATTTAGGTAAAAGTAGAGCAAGATCGGCATATAGTTCTTTTGACATAACTGAAAAGCTAGAGATTGGTCACAAAACAGATTTGACCCATTTGGGATAATCTGGATATGTAAAAAGCTCGATAATTGAGCTCCCATATGAATTCATTAAAGAAATTAAATGAATCGTGTACTCATTTGCCATTCTCTATTAAAACATAATGAAACCGAACCGTTTTTGAAAAGATTGATCATTGGTGATGAAAAATGGATTGCCTACGATATACGTGCGAAAAAGATCATGGTCAAAAGGCAAGCAAGTTCCACAGACTATAGCGAAACCAGAATTAATTCTCAATAAGCTGTTGCTATGTGTGAGATCGGAAGGGTATTATTCATAATAAACTTTTACCGCCGGGCATAACTATCAATTCGAATCTGTACTGCTAACAGATGATGAGACACAAGCAAGAAGTAGAGAATAAGCGGTCAGAATTTATCAATAGAAAAGGTATGGTTTTTCACTATAATAATACCAGACCACACATATCTTTAGCCACACACCAAATAATGAATTTGGTTGGGAAGTATTATTGCATCCACTATATAGCCTTGACCTTGCATCTTCAAATTTTCACCTTTTCCGGTCTCTTTAGAATTCTTTTCGTAGTGTTATGTTAATATCAAGAGAGGACTGTTAAAACTATGGTATATACCATGTGGAATCGATCATGCGTCTCTTTGCAAATATTCATAATTTCCTCCTTTTTTAAAACAACTTTTCCAAAGAAACCATAGTCATTGAAGTAGCTGCTTCATTATTTTTTTTTAAACATAGCCATAATTATATTTTAGGCCAGGTATTAATTTACTCAATGTAATGATGCGGAAAAAATATTATTATACGAGGCCTCCTATTTATGTTTCCGGAATATCAAAACGAAACAAACATTTGTCATTCGGTATGGTTTTATTGCTTTTCTTAATATCCGCCATGATGGTCGATACACTTTTCGAGGCAGTGAAATCAATTCTTATAGCGCTTTATCCATTCTGATTGCGGTATCACCAAAACATGGATTTTAAATGTATAAACGTCCTTTTCGTGGCTCGAAAAACGTTGACCACGTAAGTTATTCTTCACGCTTGGGAATAAATAAAAATCATTAGTTTAAGTCGGGGCTGTACGGCGGATGACCCGTCAATTCAATTGTTTGATCTTCAAAAATTAAGTTGTTTTAGCTGACGTTTGACGGCTAGCATTGTCATGATGATAAATGATTCTGCATTATCAGTTGTTTTTTCTTATTTCTTCAAAGAAATAAGAAAAAACAACACTCCTCTAGTGGCACTGTAAGTACATACATATGTATATCAAAAAAACAGGCCACCATTTTCTTTAAAGTGCTATTGGCTCGAATCACTTTTGTTGGGTTCGGCTTATCTTAGAACACCCACACCATTTACTATTATTTACTTTCGGAGTCCTATGCATAGATCCAAGATTCATCACCTGTGTATATACCATATACAGCTTTTGACGCATTATGAGTGTATTTACTTATTATTTTTTTGTATCAGCGAACAGGAGCGTGTTTTTAATCAATGCTTAAGTTGTGCGGAATCCAACGCCGACAATTTTTTTACAGCCAAATTTTAGTGTAATATCTTATGTATGTTCGTCATACTTATACCGAGGGATATCCTCTCGCCATATATAATATGGCCATCTTGCATTATTCATTCCCGCACAGCATCGATATTTTGTGGTATAACAACCGATTTAGGGCGACCTCTCTTAAATTTGTCTGTGAGCATAGACCGTCCACGATAAAATTCACTAAATCAGTAACACAGTGGTTTTAGATGGTTCCTCATCCTCAAAAATCGAAGTTAATTGATTGGTGTACTGTTTTTGAGTTAGCCAGTGCCGAAAATCGTAATAAATCATGACATGAAAATTCTCACAATCTAAATCTATGGTGATAAAGACACGTAATTTTAAAAATGGCACCACAATGGTAAACCAATTGACAGTTATATAAAAAACTGTATTCTACTGTCAAGAAATTTTATTTTTAAATGTTGTAATTACTTTTTAAATATTGTTCCGTATGTTGTTCGTTCCGGATATATAAACAGCAGCCCTGGTATCAAATAAGTGTAAGCCAAATACAAAATGCTAGCTAACTATTACTGTAATAATCAACATTACGTATGGATATATAGCAGAATTTGAAGCAAGTGGAGTCTCTATTACTAATTTTACAAGTTAAAATGATTTTTTCACTGTGAACTCACTCTGAATCAATTGCTCTATCACTTAAATCAGTATCGGATTTGTATTGACTTTTATTGGGCTGCTCCGGTCTACATAACCTGTTAATCACTCCTTTGGGGACCATTTACATCATTTCATATGATAGTTTGCGTAAGCTAATTATGAGAGGTGAAATAAGCAGACGGTTCATTATATCTTCGTTCGTTTTATAAAGCTAGATACTTTTTTTGAGAAATCTTCTCGGTATTTCTAAAAAAGTTCTTATTGTAGGCTTCCTATGCTTCTTTTCTTTGAAATAAAGCTCTATCAATTATAATTCGACCACGAATAAGAATTTTGTGAACTGTAGAAAGCATTGGATACCATTCTTACAGTTTGACATACTTGCGTGCTGTCTTAAAGCAGTAAGCTTAAAATTTCGTGGTGCCTGTTTCGTATTCACATGAAATAGTTTGAGGAATTCTGTAGAAACGTTTTATTAAGTTTTGATCGAATACGGTGACTTGTGTTGAAATTTCTTAGTTTTACAAGAATTTCCTTGCCGTGTTTTCACTATTTCCAAAACCCAGTTTTGGTTGATCGATAATTTGTTCTAATCGTTCCTTAAATTTGTCTTGAACTTACTGTTTCTGTACTTCTTTTAATTTTTTTTTCGCTTTAGGAATTTTCCTTTTTTTTCATAGGTAGATTGTAAGCTATGTGTAAACACATTTTCATAAACCTTATCCAAACATGTAACGTGGGAAGGCCAAAATGCAAAGCTTTTTCTTTGAATGAAGTAAAAACACATTTATCCATATTATTAAAAACTTTACAACTTAAATTACATATGAAACAACGTAAGGTATACTTAGTTTCCGTTAAAACATCGCACATCTTTCCGTCGATTATTGTAAAGTGTAACTTATGTTTAACTTAGTACTTATGATAAAACTCTGGCTTGTTCTTAATGTTATAATATTAGTTTTCCTTCAAGTTAATTTTTAATTCGTCTATATTTTAGTGCTTATGTGGAAATTATTACTTAGATGCACTACAACAATTTTTAATAATAGATATATCTTTAATAACCTATAAATGCCTCTAAAATTTAGCTGTGTTAATAGTTCATTGCAAATTTTTGTTACAAAATTCTGGCAAATATACAGCTACACGAAAAGTATCACTTAATTTATAATTGTAATTAATGATTATCCAAACAAACTTACATTACTGTGTTGATTACTCTTAGATATAATTTATATGCGATAAAGGAAATTAAATAAAGTCCATTCATTTCCGTTTCAAGCTGGAATCCATTTAAATGTCAATACACTTCTGTTTTTCTTGCCGACTTGGAAGCTTATAGCGAAGAATTCCAAGAGTAAACAGTTTAAAAGTTTCACGATTCGCTCCGAAAAAGCTTTTGCGAACGTTTACCGGTAACTTAGGGGGCCTTCTGGAACTAACTTATTTGCGTATATTTTGCGGAAGTTACTCAATGTACGGTTGTTTCGGCGTATTCCCTTTGCGGTTTGTGCTTAAAAAACCTCGTATGTGAAATTAAGTTATATTATTTCGTTATGTATGCATCTCTCAGCGTTTAATCACACATATTAAGATCCACCTAAACCTGCTAGGCAACTTAATACAGTCTTTAGATTTCACAAAAGTGATACAGCATCGACGTTTCGATTATAATATTTTTCATTGCTGGACCCGTTAGTTAAGAAACAATGTATTGATTTCGTTGGGTATGAAGCCGAGACTTTCCATCGTATCTGTCAATATGACACCATTTCAAAATTGTTTTGGAGTTCTTTAAACTTGAAATCATAACTCTTCCGAAGTTGTAGTGAATAATTTCAACGATGTAATAATATAAGACGTCAATATTTATTTATGTCACATAGCTCCCTACTTTGAATGAGTTCAAGTGCGTTTGTTCTATTGATAATTCTACAAAGAACTGAGCATTAGGTATAGCGAAAATCATAGAAGCACCAGCCAGTGGGTATTGTAATATAGGTTTTACTGGATATACGTAACTTTTTTGGTTCTTATTATTAGATACGCTTTTATCATTTGAAATAAAAGGCGTAAAAAGGAGTTGAATAAAAGAAGTAAAATAAGAGAGAGATATAAGTACGGATCCCGTTAGTTGAAATATAAAATGTAATGCTTTACGCAGAAAATAAATAAAAGCGGGCAGCAAACAGTTACGTACTATTACTTTACATTATTACAAGCTAACAGATTTTGTGAGCTTAGAGGCTGTATAGCATTCTACGAATATTCGGCACAGATTGGCCAATTGGGTAAGTTCACATTCATCGGAGAGATCAAACGAAGTTGTATAGCGTTCAGGGAAGATTTTTGGCTCTATGATTTCAGTGCCTTACGACGTAGCTTGGAGAGTTTCCAATGGATTCTTAACTTTTAAGATCGCTCAATGTGTTGTGTAAAAGACCGAAATATGGACGGACTTTCTCTATAAGATAAGCTCAGCCACAGCAATATATGTACAAAGACTGAATAAAGTAACATATCTCACAGAAACAAGTAACAATAGGAATGAGCAATAAACTTGGTTCGCAGAACTGACATCACCTGCCAGATATGGTTGTCGTGTGGCCACCTTAAACTGATGAATTGGTAAAGGTCTGGCAGTGGAAGTGAAAATAAGACGGAATGGAAATGAAATAACAAGTGGAGAAGTACAAATGAGATCGATTATTACACAATGACTTATTGCAATGTGTGTAATAAATGTCTATGTACAATAACTATAAATTTAGTTTATGGCCTGAAATCTATTTCTTTAATAAAACGACAAGTCATTTTAGAAAGAAAGTGTAGTGAAGATTTTTATTTTACTAGTTCAAATAAAACTTAAACAATTACTATATTCTAGAATAAATGCTTACATTAAGTTAGGTACCTAACAAAATAATTGATCCATTTAGCAATAGAATTTGACGTTTACTGAAAGGGACATGACAGTTTTAGGTTAAAAGGTGTCCATCAATTTCGTTTTATTAATAATTTGGTAATTATCAATTTTTGGTTATGTTCATTATTGAATACAAGATGGGAACATTTGAACATAATTTAAAGCACTGAAACTATTATATTGTGTTACGAAGCCGATAATTGGAATGTGTAAATAATTGTTACTTTTTATATAGCATCTCACACGGCAAACGTACGCGCGGTCGACCGGAGAGGAGGTGATCATCGCCGCCCATGGGCACACGTAACCTCAGAGAAGTCTATGTTGCCAGCCTTTAAACGGAAATATGATATGTAATGGAGATGAGAGTGGGCTAGCGGAATTTCAAGAAGAAATAAGACATTTCTAATATTATATAGGGGCGAACTGGGCCACCGTAACTCTCAATCACAAGACGAAATATGATAGCGCTATCTACTACTTCACGTCTGCATTTTGCGAGACTGTGGTAACTCTTCGGTCGAGTCATTAGATTCTTATAGTCATCCATCAATTTGCGCGTATACCTTGTTGGTAGTAAAGTGCCCCATGTGATAATGAAATACTAATATTTACAAAAAAATTGTCAAGAGCATGTCGGTTCATGCTCACTGTAGGGTTCCGAAGCCGTTACTACAAATAAATGCACTATAAAGCAAAAAAATACGTCGTTAGACTTTTTTCCATGTTTCCCGCACACAATAGGCATAAGCATTTTAGTCACGTATAACTAGGGCGCAATTTATGCTACTTTCGGAGCGATTATTTCCGAAAGTATTCAACTAACCAAAAAAAATGGCTTAGAAACCTTAAAATATTTTTAAAAATATGACGGAATATGTGCCACACATTGATGTTTGCTGAAAAAATTTTTTCTCCTTTTGTTACATGTACGAAGTGCGTCTCTAGAAATATTTTTAGTTTTATTATTTAATTATCAAACTAAATGGAGGCTTATACAAGACACAAACTTATACACCGAATTTCATCAACATACATCTTGTAGTTTTTGAGTAAAATTCCTGTGACATACAGATGGATGAACAGACGGGCGGACATGACGACACTATAAGGGTTTCGTTTTTACCATTTTGGCTCGGAACCCTAAAAATGTTGCAACCACATTAGTTCTATTTCAGCTCATTTGTGTTGAATAATACACATGCGATTAGATCATTTGTGTGTTAGCTTCGTGTAAATGCATTCAATTGAACGGGTACTTCGAGTTAGAATTAGAATTTACAATAAAATTGAAATTCGTTGGCATAATTGATAAGTTTTATTTAGATTGCGTGTAAAATAATAGCATTTTAAAATGAACTATTGCGGCTTTCACAATATCGTCCATCAGTCGAGTTAAAAGTATTCGGCTACAATAAGTAGTGTATCTCTACACATTCTATATGCTTTTGAAAACTATAGGTTTCTACTTTGGGTTCTGAAGATCATGTGTGCTTTGCTAAAAATATATTATTTGAAAAGTGACGTCAGCTTCACTTATAACATTACACACGTAAAAAAGATGATAGATAACTCTTGAATAAAACATTTTTGATTTTGATGCGGTTTGGGTCGTTTGACTTAATTAATAAAGAGGTTATGAAATTCGTAAGTAGTGCTATTTAAAAATTAGTCCAAATTAACATTTTTTGAAAATTTCTGTAACTGAGTGTTCAAAAAATATTCTTCTATTTTTATCCGAAAATTGCTTATACTAGATAGATTATGCAGAGGATGAGGAACATCATTTTCAATTTTTATAGCATTGTATTTGAAACTTTTCCTAAATGCAGAGGTTTTATGTAGAGGGATGATAAATTGGGCGAGACGGATCAGAAAAAAAAAAAAAAACCTAAGTTTCCTGTATCGGTAGAGACGATTACAAATTTTAATAATGCTAAATACAAGAGTGACAAAATGGACAGATCTTCTAGCAGATATACCTAAAAAACGGGACCGATTAACAAAAGATGATACGTGAGATCTGGGTAGGATTTTAAAGCAAAATCGAGCACATGAGTTTTGTACGTGCTGTATTTAGTTTTATTTTTTAGTTAACAGTCTAGGTGCACATACAGTATCTGCATGAATAAATCTCGATCGAATAAGAGCTTCAACGAGTTTATTCGAAGATTGAGATGTAAAAACTTTTGAATTCTCTACATCACCTATACGCTACAGAAGCAGTTTCGCAACGATTCATAAATATATTTCTCGAAACATAAATCAGAATCTATGACCAACCCCAAATTATGTGACTCCGGCATGTAACAAAATTGGTTCACTGCTTAATGTGGTCCTTAGTGATCGGGATTTTATCCTGTTAATTTGTTGTTTCGAATCTAGAATTATGAACTTGAATTTACTAAGGTTTAACACCACGCAATCAGCGCTAGACCAGGCTGAAATTCTATCTAAATCATTATTTATTCTTTGTACTGCCGATCTTACACTATCAGGACGAAAGGAAAGATGAAGTTACAAGTCATCAGCATATAGACGAGAGGCACAATTGTTTACGATGTCCGTACAATAAAGAATAAATAACAAGGGCCGAAAAGATGAAGGAATTGATTGTATGTCCACGCGGACTCAGTCACGGGCGAAAGCTAGTTAGGTATACATATAAATATAAGATTGAGAATTGTTTTCTTATAGATTAATACAGAAGACGACCCTTCGTCGCCAGCACTGCGGAACGGCCTGAACGTATTGCCGTGGACGTTTTCATCCGAGACGCAATACCGATACCGGTGGCGATGAATAAATCTGTCTTTAGTGCATTAACACATCCGAATAACAGATGGCGTTATTTAACATATTGTAGAGCACATTTAACATATGTCTTTGATTTATTAGAAGGTATGATGAGGATTGGATATAATTCTTCATGTGTCGTGTCTGATAATCTGTCGGCGGCGATAGACCGGTATCGTATTGATCGGTGAAAAGAACGCACTAAAACGTTCGAAGGTTTATAATTTTTTAAATACATTATTTTTTACTATTGGGGGTATAACTGATTAGAATGTAATGTGGTTTTTTTTACATTTTTAATATATCTAATATTAATTTGCAAAACCTACAAAAATAAATGCTTTGACAACAATATTTGCAACAAATATTAAATAGTATTTTCTTTAGTTTTCTACCGAGTTCGCTCTACAAACTTATTAGTACAATGTATAATTAATTATACCTCTGAATGCCCATTAATTTCTCATCCTTGGCAAAGTGGCGGATCAGAAATTAAATTCTGTTCAAGAAATAGCACTTCCTGACGCGTGTAACACGTAACGTTTAAGCCCTAATCTTTTCGCAGGGCGAACACAGTGGTAAGGTTAATGAGGTTAAAATTTGATCGGGGTAACAATTAAGATTGAAATACGTGTAACATTTCCATCAGACAATATCTTTATTCCAAAAATTTCGTCGTAATAGAATATGTAAATGCTATAGTATGAATACAGAACCAATCCAAGACATGCATAAAATCTTTGGTTTAATTTAATTAAATCCAATCTCATTTACAAGTTGACACATTATGTTCATATCAATAATAGAGCGGCGGTGGCTCAGAGGTTACTTGTGTTGATTTAGAACGCGGAGATACGGGATTCCATTCTAAACCAAGTGCGAATTGACCAATGAATTTTTAATATATGTCAAATTATTCCACACACTTCGTATCTTGGAGAGCAAAGTAATCCGTTGGTTAATGATTACGGCCGTTGACGAGTTAATAATTACCGTCGATAGCTGCTTCCAAGTTACGTTAGTACAACTCGGGAGTTTAAGGGTCCAAGCCCCTAAATTTTAAATAGAAAGCTTTCAGCAGTGGGGTGATTGAACGTGATGAAACATATAATTACCATTAGCCATGTAATACAATGCGTAAATGCGAAAACAGTGATAATTGCCTTAAAAAGAAATGCCATTGTACTTGTAAAATTTTAGTATAATATAGAGATTAATTGCTTCTTATATCTATTATTATTTATATTTCGTTATATTCATTGTTATTTAACTCTAAGTTCTTTTGAAAGATAATTTTGAAGATAATAGAAATTTGCTACATCTTTTTTCACAATAGTTAATAATAGAGCCGATATTAATTGTTATGTAACCGCACATTCTAGTCAAGTCTTTATGTTCCTCATAGATTAGATTATTGATATTGTTAGTTAAGTACATCTTTCTATGTTGTAGATTTGATGAGTTTCGGATCACATCTGGATTAGTGAATGTAGATAACTGTGCGCTGAGGTTAAGCAACCATCAATTCATCAAAATTTTACTGCTAATAATGAAATTGAAGTTTATATTACAGGCATATAATTTTAACTTGAGTACAGAATACATTTATAAAGGTACAGGTAGAAACTTTATAAAACTAATTGTATCTCTACTTGACGTAAGATATTTTTAGGTTGTCAATATTATATTAAATCTATATTTTCTTCCTGTGAAAGCACGTCTCTGTTTACTGTATTACTTTCATATGAGAAGTGAATTAATTGAATTTCATAATTCAGTGAATTGTGTATATTGAATATATCGTTTAACTCGTGCATCATACGTACACATTTTTAGAAGCATTCTGGTCCAAAGTTTCTATTAATCGCACGTAGTTAAAGTTTCTCGCATTTGCAAACAAACTTTCACATGTTTTTCGTCTCTTTTTTTTTTCTAATGTCTAGTAAACATTACAATTCTTTTTATGTTTTTGCATTTTGATGGGATTGCCGGCATGAGTTTCTTATACAAAAATGCTTAAATTTCCAAATAAATAGCAATAATAATCTAAGTGCATTTAATTTTGCGCAGTTGGTGTCATACTTTGTTGTTGAGTTGGATACGTCTATGCTTTTGTTTTTAATACTAGGAGACATTTCGTTGACAGGGCCTTATATGCACTAACGCCATCTATAGTGTATAAATGAACGAGTCAGTCATAAGCGAACGAAGTTACCGACTTCGTTCCGTTATGAACCAACATTAGCCATTGACGACATCTATTTTTTTATCTGACAATGCTAAATATTGTATAATATTTTTGTAACTACCATCTTTTTTTTCTTCCATAAAATGCACACGTTTTGTATATTTTTGAAGCACAATATACAAGTCAATTCATTATTTTAATGTTGATAAACCTAATTTGTTGATACAGTATACATGTGGTGTAAGTTTCCGATAGGAAAATAAAAAAGAAACTTTGTTATTATTTCGTTAATTCTGTATTTAGTTTAGAACTAATTATTACTTACGTTGTATTGAGTGACAAGCTTAGGCATTTTGTTTGTATACCAGAGTTTTAATTAAAATTTAAGCATATTTGAGCAATTACAATTGCTATTTTGAATAAAATATCAACTACGCTGTGTACAGATACGAAGAGTACGTCCAATCGATAAAAAAATTGTTTATTGTAAGTATCTGTGACAATGGTATTTCTCTGAAAAATTTAGATTACCTATTTCTATAAACGCTAACTATTAATCGGATCGAGCGCCAGTAGCTAGTTTTTATGTAATGATTGTAGGTTATAGGTCATTTTAAATTGAAATTCAGTAATTTGAAAGATTATAGCCCTCGAGCGGAACCGTTAGTTTTAATGTAGCCCTACCTCGGTTTTGCTCTCCCTTCCTCATTATATGCCTACAGGCATCGTGTGTTATTTATTTATTACTTATTATAATAAATAATTATTTAGCTATTACGCATCCGCCCGGGGCACTTTTCACCTATGAAGTTACGGGGACGAGATAAACCGAAGCAGTTTCAAACCATGTTTCGTGTAGTTTTTACCTTCGTGTGTCTTCTGGGCACTTCTGATGGAGCTTCTAAAACCTTCTGGCTACGGCAGGACCCTATCATGTTTCTGGAGTTCGTGCGAATCGGACACACGCCGTGTGTACGGGCGTACGGACACCCCAAAATGGATTTTATCCTCCGTTTCAGTCGTAAGGGGAAAATTACAAAAAAAAACGAAAAGTAAACCAAGACACTCTAAAAAATCCGTATAGTTACTCTGCAGCGTCTACGACGCTCATTACTTTAAGACCAATGCAACCGATAAGTGAAAATAATAGTGTCAAACAACAAAATTAGTTATATATGGAATTAGACGTTTACCTTCGAAATTTTATAACGCCGAGCCTCAGATCCCAACCTTCGTGTATAATTGACTGTTTGAGTCTGTCTTCGGAAGCCACTAAACGATATACTAACTTGATCCGTTGATTGACCTCCGGATCAGACATCGTAATCGATGCGTCGCGCAAGAGAATCGCGTAAAAATAAGTCAAAGGTTAAACACGACGCATTAAAACAATTTCAAGAACTTCAATTAAAAGAGATCCTGACCGTGGCGGTCCTAGTACAAGCTAACTGGGAAATTAGTATTCATAGAAATAGCGAAAATGAAGAACACGCATATTATCGAACAAATCACACCCAGCAAATCAAACAGATTCCCCACCCGAGCTCGTGGGGCGATGCGGGCGGGACGACGACGAAGGTGCAAATTATCAGCAGTCGTTTACGTGCGCGCCACGATCCGAAAAGTGCGGCAGTTGCGACGAAAGTCAGCCCTTCGAAACGTACGATATTAATAATCGAATATCGATTTCAGAAACCGATAAGTTAACACGGGCATTATCGAACACCTTATCATTTCATTATAAAAGACGAACGAAAATCCGCTCCATCGCCTAAGTACTTAAATGAGTTACCCAATTTCCTAGAAGAACTCGACAATTGAATAGCGTTTAAAACATTATATAGAAAAAAATGAGCATTATTTTACTGATTTGTAAAACCCGATGCGCTTAAAAAAACCATAAAGGGATCAGGAAAGGAAATGTATAATCATTATTGTTTTCCAGAACTAGAGCAGAAGAAATATTCCAAACTCGATAAAGCCATTATGAACGACACAAGCTTCTTATTTTAAGCGAACTAAAGATTATAAAACTGCATTTTACGAAGACAGACGCAAAGTAGGCGCCTTCGTAAATGACTTTGAATTGACTTCGTCACGTCAATAAAAGCGTTACACGTTACACAGTATTTATATTTTGCAGAAGTAGCGAATAAAATCATAGAAATATTGAATTTATACATGTAATACGAGAGGCACGAATTTAATTCACAGTCCGTCAATGGCGAATCTGACTTGATCAAATTATTCCTTTTTTTAAAACAAATCGATTCACAATGCATCACGATGTCCGAATTTGAAACACTAAATATGTAATGACGATAAACGACCTAAGCGACATGAACATGTGTCGAAATGACGGACGATAAACACTCCAGTTTGTATGTAGCGATAATGAAATCGAGTTAACGGCACTGATAGTCATAAGACTATACGAAATAAGAATAAATAATATTTCTAATATGTGTTTTAAAAAATGTTAAAAAGCTGTCTGTCTTTCAGCTTATATGTGTGTACGATACGGTTGATGAGGGACCATTAAAGCGATTTAAGCTGTACATAAAAGATACTTTGTTGAAAAAAGCTCATTACTCTGCTCGGGATTACTTAAACGGCGAAGCAGCTCGGCTCGGAACGTTCGCAGGCAGTTCTTTGTACTAAATCAAATACAAAATTAATTTGTTATGTTTAAGCTAATGCGTTCGATAAAATGATGTAGTTGAACGTTGAGAAGATAAAACTGCTAAGTTTCTTGGCGATTCTTCTTAATGGCATTCATTTTCCGAAGCGTTGGTAGATTTATACCAGTATAAGTTTGTGTACCTACATGCCAAATAACGAATTTCGTTTCATTTTATTTAATAAATAAATTTGGAGCTCCGGTATAAAAATAGATGATACAACGATAAGAAAATAAAATTTAAATTACTTAATCAACATATAACGAGGCCAGTTTCGTGGTCTTAGGATTAACTTGGAATACTTCAAAGAACTGTTTGCATAAATTCGATTTATCAAAGTTGATACAATTTTGAATATTTAATTAAAGTGAAATAGACCGTCGGCCGCAGGGTTTCATTTAATTTCGAGTGTACGTATTATTATTTTATGTGAGTGAATGAATGTTAAATATAAGTAAACTATCAGGGTAAATAACAAAGATTACTTTTTTATAAAACAAAAATTAACTCGAGTCATATTCGTAGGAACGCATATATATGTGTATTTCACATATATATATATATATATATATATATATATATATATATATATATATGACGAAAATGATAGATATGCGACACAAAATCGTCTGTAAATGGTTTTAGGCTATTTGTTAGATAAAAAATGTTAAAGTAAGTTTGTATGTATGTTTGTCATATGCTGACGGCTGGACGGATTGTAATTGGGACTGGGATCATTCAACTCGGAATCGTTTTTAGGCGGTTAATGGCAATTTATAATTAAAAAAGAATGTAAAAGTATATTTGTATGGATGTTTATCGTACGCTGAGGGCTCGACGGATTGTGATTGGAACATTACGATCCGTTGTTATTACAAAAAATGTGAAAGTTTATGATTATAATTAGCCTAAAATTATCTACAGACGATTCTGCGTCGGGTAGTTATGGTCTCCTGTTGATACTTTTAGTAGTTTTTGCTTGATGCGCTCTCGAAGAAAACCATTTTTACTATACCTATATAGATAATGTGAAGGATTAGATATTAGTAAGTAACCTTTTTCAAATCCCAAAGAAGTTTCATTTTAAAATAGTTCGTTCAATGTTAGTAATTGAAAAGCGTTATCCTTATAAATTACAGAACTATTTTTTTTTCTGTAAAAACTTTAATATTCTGTATAAAATTCTGTAGGGGTAGGATTCAACAGCTGTCTATATTATAAGTCGATTTATCATCGTTCAATATCATCGCTATTTTATGTTCGGTTTAATCATTCAGTACAAATGAAGGTACGGATGTTTTTTATTTATCCACAGATTTCATAAGACATTTAATTTATGGACAGTAATTCTCATTGTTGTACGGTTCTAAATAGACGTTTGTACTTTGCCGATCAGCAGAGAAACATATCCTTTACTATTAAATGAGCCACATCCGTATACGTACTTGCTTGTAATTGCATTCTCATAACGCATCCAATAATTTTGATAACAATTTAGATATTGACGAAAAGTTGATCTGATCAAGTTTTATTTCTGGTTTTATTCCTAAAGCTCGTTTCTTACAAGTTTTCACGTGTTGTACACTGGAACTATCGCGCTTGTAACACTGGAAAAAAAGACATGCGACGTCCTCAGTACATCGGAATGCCAAAGTTGTGGGTTCAGTTGTGCCGGAGTGTGTACTTTTATTTTTGCACTGAAAAAGTTGCTACGCTTTTAATTGGTTCTGTTTGGTTTTTCCACGTACGTTGTACGTTTTTGGTAAGAAGAAATTGTAAAAAAATGTGCCAAATGGTATTAATTTACTACAAATGCATTATTTATTTGAATTTTGCATAAATATTATAAACAACATACTGTCCTGCAAAAAAGATAACCCAAGTGTCGTTCGTTCAGAGTTTTGTAAGTATCATCCCAATTATAATTTCCTATATTACCACACATCGTGGAATTCTATATAGTCCAGTAGAATATCGAGAATATTCTTACTAACTGTTTCGGTCGATTTTTTTAAAAAGATGCGTTTCATAAAATTTTTAAAATATTCTGAAAACATCTAAGATCGCGTGTTTTAAATTACTTGCATATTAATCACCCCTTCCAACTCTCTCTTGTCCGGTTCCCGTTCGTGATGAACAATTAAAGTAATTAATTTCCCGTTCACCGCAGGAATACTGACGCCGAGTTGCTTGGGTTTTGTTAAAATTTATAATCGAATCATTTAATCCGCGCTGTTCGTGAGTTTTGTTATGGTGTATATTAGCTTTTGACTGTGACTTCGTCTGCGTTGAATTCGTTATCGCATATCTCCTATAATTTTTCAACTACTTTTTCACCCTCTTGTATATGTTTCTTTTTAAATAATGTTATAAATTTAGCATTCTTACCCATTTTCAAGCTTCTGACTTGTGGGCTCAACAAGACCTCACATAATGTTGAACTCCTTTTTTTGCCCTCCTTTAAACTGATAAATTAATAATTTTTATCGGAATTAACCTGGAAAAAAAATCTCTTCACCTGAAGTCCGCATAAAAATCCATTCAGTCAATTTCACGTAAGGCGCGTGGAAATAAACAGAATGTGACGAAAACATCCCAGCGTACCCCGACGTACATACGGCGTAAACATACTCACTATTTTATCTTTATCTATATAGTACGTATAGGCGGTTTCGAACTAGTAAGTAATATGGAGAAATCATCGCTTTTTCGGTGCGATTTATGGTAAAAATGTACATTACAGAATAGTTTGTACATATAGATTTATTTTGTAGATAAAGACATGAATTTGTTGGAGTTTTATTTCCGAAATGTATCGAACACGCATGCGCTTCAGTACCTCGGTAATCCTTCAGAGGGCCGATCAAGTGACATAAACATAGGCGGCTCTCATAACGGTAGGGTTGCTGATCGATGATGGTAGTCGTTCACGGGCGCCAAATAGTAGCGCCCGTTACGGTACGGTCCGGGATCGACGTCAGAAACTAACGTAGCTGTCCCAACGGTACGGCTTCCGATCGAGGACAGATTTGGAGATCCAGGCCGCTTCAAGTGAATGATCGTCGTAGTTTTTACGGATCATCGAGGCTCTCCATCATCGAGTTTCTCCGGTCTGGACGGAGCAGCGACCCACCACTTCATCATCACTCCCAGAGACGGCCGTGACGGCCGAGGATGATGTCGGTGTACCCGCTGACAACTTCTCTTGATCTCCGGCTGGCTTGGGAATTTTCAAGTTTGGACCCCCGAAATGGGGCGGCCATCACGATTGGACCGTCAGGATCGTATCCCCGACGAGAAGGTCCCACACCTGCACCCGCAAAAAGAGGGATGTGGAAGATCCGCGAACGAACGGCCACTTAGATTTAATTGGTCTAAATTCGGCCCATTTAATTGGTTGCTCTCTGAAAGACAAATCCGAAAATTGTAGAAAATAGTATTAGAAGCAGCTGCATGCTGCATTCAACCCACATCAGGACAGTAATCGAGGACAGCTCTTGGACAGTTCCGGCGAACTCAGATCGTAAGGAGCTGCCTAGAGATGTCAGAGAACTGATAAAGGCAAAGACGCTGCTTTGTGTCGAGCGAGCAAATACCCTACATGTGACAATAGGTCCCATGTGCTTACCCTCTAACGTAAAGTGAGGGACCGCATGCAAGAGGTCAGGAACGATAATTGGAGCGACCTAATGATAGAACCATAAATTTAGTCATAAAGCATTTTGGTGATTAGCCAAAGCCCTTAAAACGGAAAAAGCTGTCCCCACTCCTGCTCTTAAGAAACTTGATAATTCTATAGCGTTCGATGACCGGTAAAAAGCTGAGTATTTAGTAGATATCATTGAAAAACAATGCTCTGAAGACCTCTCGTTTGGCGTTGAACATGTTAGGAGGGCGGAAGAGGAGCTTCGTCGCAAAGTCTCCTTTCCACCCAAAGACGATCTGCATCCCATCGTTCAGGATGAGGTTACCAAACATATTAAAGCCCTTAAAATCAGAAAGGCTCCAAGAGTGGATTCTATTAGCAGTAAAGCACTCAAGTGTTTTTCTGCACCACTTTTTGATGTATGCATTAAAAATTGCGACCAAGAGTCGCAACTTTTAATGCATACATCAAAAATTGTTATTTTTCTACAGCTTGGAAAGAAGCTGTAGTTGTTGGAATTCCTACACCGGGGAAACCACGCTACCTCCTCGCTAGACATATTAGTCTTTTGAGCATGCTAGGAAAATTATTTAAAAAAACGCTCAAAACTCGCTTAAGCGAACATCTCATAGGTGAAAGCCTTATAATTCATGAACAATTTGGATTCAGACCTAACCATTCTTGCCCGCAAAAAGCCCTCCGTCTTGTAGAATACGTTTCGGAAGGCTTTAAAGACAAAAGAAAGGCAATGGCGGTCTTCTTTGACTTAGCCAAGGCCTTTGATAGGGTATTAGAGCTTCCTGATCGTCCAGTAATTATTATCCACCAGTATATTAGTAATCACCAGTTTATCTTCTTTATCTACTTGACAATATATACTCGTCAATTAGACCAATAAGAGCTGGAGTATCTCAAGGCTACACTCTCCCCTCTGCTGTACTCTGCATGCGTAAATGATATCCTACCACCGAAAACAGGCATCCAACTCGCGCTTTTCGTGGACGACACTGCACTGTTTCTTAAATAAAATTGTCTCCAGAACATTTTACCGCATTTACAGAGGACCATTGATGAGCTGACTCAGTGGCTCTGACTCTGGAGAATAGAAGTCAATCCGGAAAAATCAGTATCTACTTACTTCGAATATAACTCTCGAAAACCGACTATCACAGTACCAATAGATACTCAACATCTACGTATACTTAATTAACCAATTATGTGGCAATACCATTATAAATATTTAGGTATCACGATCGATAGGCACCTTCTCTTTGAAAACCATATCGCTCGTGTTAGGAAATTGGCATTATTTTACCTATCACGGTTATACAGTATAATAGGTAGAAAAAGTAAAATTTCGTTACGCAACAAGCTTACGGTATACACGATGTACATCAGGCCTGACATGACATATACGACTCCAGTTTTTGCTCATGCACATCCTGATGTACTTTATGATCTGCAAATAATGCATAATAAATACTGTAGGAGTGCAGCTGACGCACCATGGTACCTAAGTTGGCGAGGCGCTGCTCCTGCTAATAGTCAGCCGATCAGCAAAACCAAAAACGGGCCGTTAAGCATTCCATACGCGAGCGCCCGGTCGCACAGGTAAACAGAAAAAAAACGAGGATTTCAAAAACGATGGAAGCGTGTTCTAGTTATCGTCAAAAGAATTGTTTTTTAAATATATTTAAGGTACATACTCTCAACCCTCTACAGCTTTGTTATATGTAAAGATAACGGAAACATTTCGTCGGTGTGTTAAACTTTTTTTGAAAATAATGCAATATGTCGCATATAATAACAATGTGAATAAACACGAAGGCGTATTTGTGTGTCGACTTGGGTAATATAGCGCGCAGGAAGTGGCTCCGCCACGCGCCGGTCCCGGATTTGATTTCCGGTCAGCGAATGGCGCCCGACGGAAATTGTAAGCGTTATAAGTCTTCTAGAATTGGTACTTGCAGAATCTAGATAACGCTTAAATTTTAATATTAATTCAAATATTATGGTGTAAGATTGGGCATGATCAAATTAAAATGGATTTAACTATGTCAAGTAAAGGACATAAATTGTAATTTATGGAATAAAATCACGCACTAAAACCATTAAATATTTCAATAAACTTAGAACAGAAACCTAATCTTATTATTTTATTAAATTCGTAATGAAATAAGAAATAAATATTTTAGCTCATTTTAAATAAAAATAAAGACTAGCAATTACGTAAGTTTTTTTTTAATCCAGATGCTACAAATATAAAAGAAAAGACAATGTAAATTATTCTTTTTAGTGCTAAATATCCTTTGTCAGTTACAATGGGGAACAAAAGCAATTACCAATAACATTCGTGCCTTGTATTTGTGGATCCTAAGAAGATTTTATTATAATGCTTTGTGATTAAATTGAATATTCATAGAGAAACGAAAAGATTTTTTGGAAATTATTTTAAATACAAAGCTTTTTTAAATCATTAAATGGAATTGTTATCAAATTTAAAATAAGGAGATGTACATAGACAAATTTACAATATTTGTTACATTTACATACAATTATTAATTAAAAGGGAATGAAATAGCGTTTTTGAGAGTTTATTTTGGCGTTCTTTTTGTCCTACAATATAATTAAGCTGCTATAATTGATAAAAAAATGCTTAATAATTCGAATAAAAGCATAACAAAAATTTCAGGGATAACCTTTGAACTTGGCACCCATTTGGATCTCACTTCTTTTGTCGTTGAAGTTAACAGCCAAGGCGTATATTAAAATATTGAACTTGGCTCTTATTTCACATTTATATTTTTGATGGGATATCATTACTCTTTGTATAGAAATTATTAGTAGGTACTTATTCATAATAAAATGAATACCAAATGGTTTTTGTTAAACTACTGTATTTTTCTACGTTTACGGGGTATAATTGTCTTTTTTGTGTTATTTTCTTTTTTTTCTTGTACCTTTGAAATGTTCGAGTGAATTGCCCATTCAGTATACGGATTTTTTATGCATTTTCTGTTTATACTTAATTATTCAGGTCGGGTGGTATTACGTGTGTAGGCGGTTGTACTTTACAATAGAGCTCTCTTGTGCCTAATTTGACTTGGAAAAAAAAATTAAGGGTGGTGTACCACTCGTTATATATTCACGTGAAGACCTTAAAATCCACATAAACAGCGGCTGTCTTCAGGTTAGTAAGTGTTCCTAATAGAATCATTTAATTGAAAAATTTTAATAAAATGATAAAAACTTACTAGTTTCTGAATTATTCCTTTGTATTCACCCAACTATCTACCTGGATGCCAAATTTAAACTCTAGGTCATCTAGAACTGGGTTAGAATTTTGATCTATAGGTCAGTAAATGATAAAAATGATGATTTTTGAAAGTTAATATCTAAAATAACCATTTAAGGTGTGTTCATGAAATTTCGAGCACATATGTATCTCGCGAGTCTGTCTCAATATATGACCTAAATTTGATATGTTTGTGTGAAATAGTTTTTGAGTTATGAGGGGGTCAAAAGTGGCTTCAAATGGTTCGTGTAATATTACACACGGTGTTACTCGCCAGTTCAGTTAGCTTGATATAAAAAAAAAAACTTAAGCATGATTCTGTAGTCCAATCAAACGGAGGTGCGAGCACAGCTAATATAGCACGTTTATGCTAGATACATAAATAAAATGTACAACATTTGATCACCTAAAGTATTTGTTTATAATATGAATGGATGGAAATAACATAAATTTATGATAATACTTTAGACTTGAATTGAAATGTTTACTGATTGTGATCACCTAAAATTAAGGAATTAACAATTAATTTGATGATATTTATTATGAGAATATTGGACTTGATTGTTGCTAAATATTGTGTAATAATTGATTGCCTTGAAGGGGAAACAATGAATTGTAGGTATTTAAATTAAATTTATAGATGGCTTTGGAGCGTAAGCCAGTTGAAATGTGTTTCTATTGGCGCGGCTAAAGGTTAAAGTTGTCACCGAAACAGAAATGGTTTCAAATAGTCTATTTTCATCCGAGAATTGGTTAAATTAAGATACTATTGTGAGTTTCAATAGAACGCTGTTATCTAGATTGCCTAATTTAGATAAAACACAAGATCAGGTTAACCATTTAGATGACTATTGTCTGATTGTTTATATCGAAAAATAACCAAAAACGCAATTTATAACAAAAAAAGTATTCTTTTATACTACATACGATGATAAATGAAAACATACGATTTTTACAAATGTTTAGGGACTACTACTCTTAATAAGCAAGAGAGAAGAGGTACGGGGGGGTACTGGATGTTCTGTGTTCTTCAAAAACATACCCACATCTACAATCAACGTCTGCTACAATACTCCATAATGAATAATTTCCTGTGCCTTCTCGTCCAGAGATTGGCGAACAACAACCCCTATCATAAAAGTCTACCTACAGCGCGGGCAGCGACTTCTTAGTGGAATCAGTGTCAGCGGAACTACATCTCATTAGTTCAACAGAGTTATACGACTTGGTGAGAGATTTAAACTTGTCTAAAATGAAAACAGAAATATTAGTTTCACAGCTAAAACAGTGGAATTTGCTAATGAACGATGTTAAAATAAGTGATCAAGGAAAGCGACATGAAATGTTCTCTGTTTTCTTTACGAAGTAAGACCGTCTTTGGTTATTGCAATGATATAAAAGGCTTGTTTGATGTAATTGAAATCCATAGCAATTCTGCTAAATTGTGTCTTTTTATTAACAGTTCTACAAAAAGCTTAAAAGCAGTACTTCTGCACAATGGAAATAAATTTCCATCACTTCTACTGACTGTTACTCTAATGCTTAAAAAAAAATACTGAAGCGTAAAGATGTGTCTTCAAACCACAAAATATGAAAAGTATGCATAGTCAGTGATAGGGGATTTCAAGATGGTTGGTTTTCTGATGGGAATGCAAGGAGGATATACTAAATTAAATATCCATGCTACCTTTGTTTATGGAACAATGGAGTCGACGCACTTCACTATGAGCGGCAATCATGGAATAAGCGGACTGACTTTCAGTTAGGAAAATTTAATATCAAAAACACATATATTGTGGACTCCAGGCCAACATTAATGTCATATAAAATTAAGTTTAAGGAAGCAATTTGTCAAGGCTCTCGGTCAAGATTTTGAAGCATTTCAATACTAAAAGACTTTTTTCCTTAAGTTGTCAGTGGCTAAAATTAAAGATGGTATTTTCGTCGGTCCACAAAGAAAAAATATAATGGCATGTGAAGAATTCCTACAGTTACTGAACATATGAAAAATAGACGTGGCACATTCTTAAATCAATCATACAATAATAAAATCCTCGGTAACAAAAAAGCTGAAGATTATAAAAAGCTTATTTCTTATATGGTCGATACCTTTACATTCATGGGTTGCCGAATGTCCCTGAAACTACATGTTACGTACTTACTTAGATCAATTTAAAGACAACTTGGGAGTACTTTCAGAGCAGCAAAGGGAGGTCTTTTATCAAGATGTGATGGATTTAGAGCAACGATATCAGGGTTAATACAATGAAAACATGAGATTGTATTCTAGGGATGATTCAGGAAAGTTCATCCGAACACAGAAACAAAAAAAAAAATACCAAAAATATCATTTTTTAAAACTTTTTTTTTTGGTACTCATAAATTTGTTTTAACATTCTTTAGTAACTAAAAGTGATGTAATAAATAAATGATTGTTTTCTTTTTATATATAACTGAATTAAAAAGCAAGCGATTTTCTTTAAAATTTGAAATTTCATTCTGATAGTTACAAAAGCAAACTTCATGAGATAAAAATATTATTTCTTTTATTATTTAGGTATAAGAAATCAAAATCGGGTATACAGAACTTAGGCACCAAATTCGTGTTGACTTGTGTTATGTTTATTATTTTCAAATGAACACAAACAATACGGAAGCTTAGTGAAAATTTAGAACTCGGCATAATCTAATGTGTGCATAAACTTATTTTTAGCGTATAAGTGTAAACGAATTTTTATGTTAGTGATATATAGTGAATATATTCTTATTTTATTGAAAATAAACTGATAAAATTGGTAACTAGAGTATTACAAAAATTTTAAGAATACGATTAGAAATAATCTAGCACGCCTTTTCATATATTTCCACGAGCGCTTTAGGAAACCTTCAGAAACCCGTGAAATTCCATAGAATCCATAGAAAATCTTAAATTGTAAGAAGTTGTAAGCTTGAATTTTAATATTTCGGCGCGTAGTGTACGTATTCTTTGCTTCGGCAGCCATAAAATTAAATAACGATAAATTTCCATAATGTATTCGAAAGCTATTAACATTTCGCAATAATATATATTAGATTTTTTTATAGTGATAAAGTATTTTATCAAATGTGCAAGCTACGATGACTTCATAAAGCACAAATATATAGAAATAGCTTTTTCCTGCAGCTTCGAACACGTAGTCATAGAATGAATCTTTTCATTTTTTTTATATAGCGTAGATAAAGGGCAAATGAGCAGGCGATCCATCTGATAGTAGATGCTCACCGCAGCCCATGGACATTGACACCTCCAGAGGAGTCACCAGTGCGCTGTCGGCCTCTCGAGAGGAAATAGGATGTCTAATGGAGAGGGATCGGGTCGATAGAAGAGAGAAAGAGAAAATGAACGATCATAATTATTACTTACTAAACAAAATGCAACGGTGAAAGCTGCTGTTTTAAGTATGTTTTCTGTCAGAGTGTGCTATTTCGTAGTTACCAGAAGTAGTGGACGATTTGCGCTGATACATCGTAAGATTATCTGAAAATCGAACGCAGGAAGAGGATGCAATAAGTTTCCAGACCGACAACATGTTTTACTCTCGGAAAGACAATAGATTGTTTTAAGGAAATATTGAATTGCTCACCGACAAGCCCTTCATTTAAAATGTATGGAATGGAAATTGCAAGTGTGTTGTAGAAAAGGTTTGCGAATATTGTATAAGTACAATATTAACAAACGGCATCGTTGAAGGTGATATATATGCACCCCGGCTTCCACAAATCTTGACGATGATGTGGAGCTATGTACAAAAATAAATATTTCGTAAGAGATACATACCAGTGGAGATGCGATTGCTGCGTAGTATGTGAGCTGAGTGTCTCGGAAGGACAGATGTGGAAACAGTGATGTCAGAGAGCGGTGTGTTTTGAAGGAAGATGTAGTGGCTGGAGTAGAAAGAGGTATGTTGTGGTGGTTTGGCTATCTGGAAAGGATAAATGAAAGTAGGCTGAGAAAACAAATCTATAGAGCAAATATGTGTGTTGAAAAGGTCGGTAAGGGTCGCTCTAGAAAATTTTATGCAGAACATATTGGTGGCATATTAAAAAAGGGCCAAACTATAAGCACCCAAAACCGACGAGCTCGCATGAAAGGATTGAGGGATGTCAACGGGGCAAGAGAGATAGATATACAAAGATCCTATCCTTTGGAAATCTATAGTCACTGCCTATTCTTCTGGGATTATACTATTTTTATATTATACGTACCTTATATTTATACTATTTATTATAGTTTACACTATTATTATGTTATACTTACTCTATATTTATACTATTTATTATAGTTTACACTATTATTAAATTATACATTCCTCATCAATCCATTACACCTTAGCGATGGGAGACTTCAACGTAAAACTAGGTAAATGAGATGATTAGAAATTGGGCAGTTGTTGAAAGTTTTTCGGGAAGAAACAGATACAAAGAGATCTTTCATGACATCTTTCTTCAGGCAACGGTTTCACAGAAAATAAACCTGAATCAGTCCCAATGATAACCCTGAAAAATTTAGACAAGCTGATCGATTAAATTAAAACCTAGAAAGTACTTTCCGTTGACTTAAAATATAGCATTTTATTTAGACTCTAAATTTTAGAGGCAAGACCTAATCGTAAAGATAAAGTAGAAGACCTTGAAACGTTCAGTAATGACTCAGTTGTAATGATTACACTGTCGTAGTACCAAATTATTATACAAGTTTTTGTATAAAGCGAGGAAGCAAGTGCAAGAGTTAATAGCTAAAGTTAATAGCTAAAGTTAATAGCTAAGAGTTAAGAGCTAATAGTTTCAATAATAATTCTTTCTTTATTTCTTCTAATTAAAAAAAAAGAAATTTTGAGAACTTTATCCATATTAAAAAATATTTGTTTCTAAAACTAATTCTTATGAACTTATATTATAAAACTGGGTAACATTATATTTAACAGGAAAATTATAAAAGATGATTTTAATATTGTTATTTACGTTTTAAAATTTTGTAATTTCTTAGTACAATGAAATTCAATTTTTGCATCCATGTTGTCTCATTTTTGTGATCCGACAATAAACCGGGAGTCGTACTAAAAGGTTTTAAATGAGAAATACTTTGCGCGCGAGTTCGCTAGCACTTAGCGAGTTGTTTAAAATGATTTTTAAAAATATTTATATTTAAAATTATACTATAAAATGTAAATTATATTGTAATAAATACAGTTCAAATAACATGTTTTGTGACAAAATAAAGACAATAAATCTTTGGTATTATTTTCAAAATTTCTTCCATTCAGTTTCCATTTGTGAAAAATTATATTACTATGATACAAAGAAAAAAAATACTACGAATGTGTGTTAATTAATTTAGTAGTGAAAACAATTAGATTACATTTTGACCGCAAACAGTAAATTAGGGAAGAGTTGTTAGGGCCGTTGCGGCTTCAGATGGGGCAACTCGCTCAAATTAATATACACCACGCCTAGTTACGGCGAGAATCGTGTTAGGCGAATTCTGTTAGGAAGTTCCAATAAAGTGTCGGTTAGCACTGTAATACTACAGTTGTAAGATACATGGTTGTTTTGGGATAACCATTTAGGTAGGGGAAATAAATTTATGGAACGGCTCCGAAATCGAGTACTTCTTCGTATATTCGAAGTTATTTTGAAGTCTTGGGTACTTAATGTTGGTCACCTTGAGTACTAACTTGCTTTACCTACCGTTCGGTTTTTGATTGGAGTGGTGTCTGAAGATGGATATCCAGACAGTGAATGCAGTAAATGAAAATTTGTTACATATATACCCAACTGATAAGACCCTAGACATGGGTTAATACAAAATACGTGGTTATATTTTACTCTTATGGCGTTTTATGTTGAAGGTGGCCTTCTATTTCTTTCCTAAGACAGGTGGATTTTTGATTGCTACTGCTTTATGACACAAGTGTGAACATTCTTGAGGTCACATAGAAGAAAGTTATGCCACCATTGATTGATGTTTATAAGATTTATTTCGAAATTCAGACGATAGCATCATCTTGTTGTTTTTCAGACGTGGATTCTATCATCTGAGGGTCAACTTGTTATTCCAGTAATTACAGAACTAGGCATGTTCTGTAATTTTTTGATATTTTCCCGAAATAATCAGCTATCATTTTATGTTACGTTTGGTTTCCTCTAATTCATTATCAATCTGTAGATGTTGCAGCATAGCATTTGCCATGTTTATTTGATTATTAAATTCATTATTAAATTTTTTTAAATGTCTATAAAACTGAACCACTTGCCGATTTGTGCAGTTATTCCAAGCGCAGAATCCCCGACGTAATGCCTCGGCCGCCCTACCGTTCAACATTTTGATTCCTACCCACGGTATCTGGCATATTCACTTTTGCCTTCAGTCTGTAGCGGCGGTTGCTTAATTCAAATGAAACGTATGGATAATCGTATCTCAAATAGATTTAAATCTTAACCCGTGCCCTTACTTCAGCAGCGCATGCGTCAATTCCCCATTTGGGTGAGGTTTCTTAATATATAATCGCTGTAATTTCTATTTTTAATATACTTCTTTATTCTCTTTATATAGATAGTATTAGTTGCTGGTAGAATTAGTTGTTTCTACACTCTGCTCTTGTGATCACGCGCTGTAAGTTGCTTTAACTAGTGCCGTTACCTGCTTATCCTGTTCCATGGTGCTCAGTAGTGTGGGGGACTAGAATTTGAAACTTTGAAAACCGATGTTTCAGGGAACTAGGTAAAACGAATGTATTGATTCTAAGATAGCATAAAAGACCTACAGATATTTTTTCCGGAAGGATAATAACCTACCATTGAAGAAATTCGCCGTAAACAAACTGAGCGAAAAGTTCTCGTTGGCCGATAGCCGCACTGTCGAGCCCAGTATCCGGGGATGAGGAGGCGTAAACCAGAGCGAGCCAAGTTGCATTGTCTAACATACAACCCTGAATCCACAGTGCTAAAAATGACTGTATGTTGGCGCTGCGGGTTCCATTGCTTTGCCACTGTGCTGTCGCGGGCTATGTGTCCGAAACCATTCCTTTAGAGGCGACATTGTTCTGTTGCCAGGCACAGGTGTCAGACATTTTAAAGGAATCTGATTAATTTTAATGATCAGGATTAACTATTTTACATATTCCAATTTAGAAGGCATTCGGGGAAAGAGGTCATTTACTCAGTCGGGGCGACTATACACACAACTCACAACTTTGTATTACGTTATTTTGCCTCGATAATCGCTACCGGATCACTGTTGTCATATAGCTCGTCGACTCATCTTCGTTATTTAATTACATTTTATCAAAGTACACCTAATAGTGAATAATACCGAGCAAATAAATGTCATATATAACCACACTATAATCGACAACTCCATTTTGAAATTTGATTAAAACGGAAGAAATGAAAACAGAAGGCTTTTGAAAAGACTTTGTTTATTTTCAAAAAGACTTTTTAAAAAAAGAGACAAGTATCATCTAACTATTAAATGAATCTAGTTCCCATTACTAGAATTTCCTGTGGGTAACTAGGTATTTTCGATAAATATAACTTCATATACAATATCTAAACAGGTAGGACATATTATTCTTAGTGTTACAACATACACATGTATTATTCCTAGTGTTACAATATATGCATACACATACATATGCATGCACATATATTGATTTGTTTATGATACTAAGACATTCATTTATTTTTCTATATACAAGAAGTCCAAAATAACGAAAAGTTCTATGTGCAAGTAAACAAAGATGTCGGCAGTGGTCATTTCAGGGGACTTTGTATTCTATCTGTTGTTATAGTAATCGTGTCCTTTGAAGTTTCGTGAAATCTTAAGATCGTGCACACAATAAACAATTGTCGCACATTGAGGATATCGATCTCTTTTACAGCATTTCGGTTCAATAAAATTTAGGTTTGTTAAAAATTATTTTCAATAAACCTCTTTGTGCAATAGGGTAGTTTATTACTTTTTTGTATTACAGAATTTAAAGATTTTTTATTTGAGTAAGATTGCAGGGAAACAGTTTTTCGATAACTATAAAAATAACTGAGTAATGACTCTTCTAAATCGCTAATTAGACAGAGAAGGCACTACTACGCAGTAACGTCATTGTCTGCTAGTGCCATGTAGAATAATTTCATATTATTCTCTATTGTGTAAGAAAGAGGTCCGCACTAAAATAGTTATTAATGCAACAGCCCATGTGACAATGCCATACATAATGGTAGATTGACATTATGTAGTAGATATAATAGCTAAGTAGTTTTCACGTCGCCCATCCTTGCAAACTTTTTAAATATGAACGTTAGTGTTCTTATTTTTGAGGCAATGTTATTAATTTGTGTTATCTATCCAAAGCGGTTACCAATAATTACACCTAAATATGTTACCCAATTAATGTCTTCCAGTGAGGTACTGCTATAACCGATGTCAGGTACCTCTTGACCGAGTTCACACTTACGTGGTTTTAGGTTTAGTAATTCATGTCTGTATTTTTTGATAGTGTGGTGATTCATCGCTCGAGGCGGCTAGTATGAGGTGATTATCTTGCACACTCAACAAGAAATCTGAAGCGAACGATAAGTATATGATTTTTCCATAATTATCATTAATATATTTAGTGATGACATGAGTAAAAATAGTTAAGTTTAAAACTTCATATAGACACGTAAATAACACTTATTTAAACAATAATAAAATCCGAAATTATGTCTCATTAGAACGGGTTTCATTTTCAATTCATTTCGTTGCCTTAATCTCGTAGGTTTTTATCACGCTACTATAATGATATATCTTGCTTCAGTCTTTTTATATCGGATCGAGAGACACGCTAGTCTTTAGCGCGCTGGAGGTTTTAAACTAGCATAGTCTCTAGGGCGTTGACTACATCAGTCTGGAGGAACATAGATACTTATTTTATTTGACTTAATTTAAATACCCATTAGTCGATCGGTCCATGCTGAAGGGGCAAGCCTGGTGCCTCTTAATTTGAAAGTGTTGCGCCGTCCACTTCCCCAACACCACCCGTTTTGTCCGTAAGATATATAAAAATGAATTAACAATATTTGTCTGTGTAACAATGAATTAGTAATATTTATCTCGTATCGATGGCGATACCTACGTTCGCCTTAAACTTAATTTGAGGAACGAAACTTAACATTTAAAATGAAAATAGGGAGATGCGGGCAAGACGGGGTACTTAACGTTTGATGGGAAATAAAACTGAAACTATTGTACTTATATACTCTATTTTATTACTATTATTCTCTTTGTTAATTAGTCTTTCAAATTTCTATAATTTTAGGAACAATTGTAACATAATTAATTTCTTAACAATATAAAAGTAAAAAAACTCCACCTACCCCATCTTGCCCTCTAGGTAGGGTAAGACGGGGCACCCCCATCGGGCAAGATGGGGTATAGCAAATCCTTTACTGTTTTTCGCAAAATTCGCAGGTGAATGTTGCTTCATCGTCCTCATCATCCACGCCAGCACAGGAGCAATGTGCCCAATTGCCACATATAGAACACGCAACCCAGCCTTCATCGGAATCCAAATATAGTCCACTACAGTATAAGCAAGGGGTATTTTCAATGTTACTCTCGCTTTTGCTACTGGACGAACTGCGATTGCTCCTTACTTTCTTCTTTGATATGACTTTACCTTCTTTCCTCTAGTCTTCTTTTCCTTTTTGCTTACTCTCTTCCAAAGTTTCTTTTTTATCGTTTCTTCCAGTTCTGTTTTGTAGGGTGACGCAGTAATTATAACTGTTTTTCCTCGTTTTCGAGTCACGCGTGAAGTTCTACGAGTTGCTGGAAGGGGTAATATTTGCTGTGGACTAGCAACAGAAAATTTAGATTGTTGTGGAGTTGTTGGTCTTCGGTCTATTTCGTTATTAATAAGCCAAGTAGAACATCCGGGCTTAGGACTCGACGGGGCGGCAGAAACCATCATAGTGGTCGTATGAATAGTCGCTGCTTCAACCTCGGCAGATGGTAAAACTTTTGCAGGTAAGGCGCGAGATGTTGCTGCAGTGGTAGCAGCTCCAGTGATATCTGGCACATGGAAAGCCTTAATTGGCTGCGTTTCTGGCTCAGCAAGTGCTACGGCTGCTGAAATTGTTGTAGGTGTTATAATAGCGACACTGCTGATAATGTGGTCGGCGCAGATTGGCTAATTGGTGCTGTTTCAATGGAAGTCGATATTGCAAGATTCACCGATGGTGTTGTTACAGTAGCAAGTTCATTGTTTGGTGCACTGGCGGTTGAAGTTATTGATTGAGCGCACGGAATGTCAGTCACTAAAGGAGCAAAATCGCTTTCAGAGAAAACCGATGGATCATACGGCCAAATTCCGCATTTCTTGAATCCATTTACAGCTGTTGCCATGGTAGACGTCTCTATGAAGGCCTTTCCAAAAATTTCTGCAACTTGCCGGATTGTAACTACCATCCCTGGATTGCTGCGAAGCCACGCCGTGATTTGTCGATCATAAAAATTGCTCAATGGTCCCATATAAGCAACGTCGGCGACCTGAAGACGGTGAGTCGTATGTGGGGAAACATAAAATAATAACTCCGTGGGATCGAGCTTCTTTAATCAAATCTATGTTTTTTGTGTGGGTGCTATGACCATCTAATAACAGTAATACAGGTCGATCTGCTGTCGTCCCACTGAATTTTACAAATCGTTTAAACCACCCGAGAAATAATTCAGTGGTTATCCAGCCCGAGTCACTTACAACTCCCCATCCTCCAGGGGCAGCATTAAGCATTAACTGAGGGTCCATCCTTTTTCTGGGGAATATCATCATAGGGGGCATATATTACCCACTGGCACTGAAACATATTTCAACTGTAATCGTAGCACCTCGTTCCGCAGAAGTTAAGGCCCCTACTTGTTTCGGCCCTCTCGCTATAATTTTGATTTGGTTTTAGGTACAACTGAAATGCCAGTTTCGTCGCAGTTGTAAATGCGGTCTGGTGTAAGATGATGTTCATCATAGATATTACCCAAAAAAGTATAAAATTGATCAACAACTTCTTTGTTGAACCCGGCAGCACGCGCAGCTGAAGTGCTTTCGGGTTTTCTTATTGACAACTCCGGATGTCTGTTCAAAAAACCTTGAACCCAGTCCTTGCCAGCTTCTTGTTTTTGAACGTTGAAAGGATGTGGTTTATTATTTTTTACTGCTAGGTTATAAGCTAATGCCTTTAGGTCTTTGGTTGTAAGACCATAAAGTCGACTCTCCATGTCTATTATATAGCTACAAAGCTCTTTCTCTTCGTCTTCTGTAAAAATAGGTCGTTTAGGCCCTAAAAGAACTTTTATACTTGCAGATGAAGAAGCAGCCAAATTCTCGAGAGATGCCTTGACTTTTCTTTCTAAAGTCGTCTGAGGAACTGAATATGTCTTCGCTGCTAACATATACCCCATTTTTCCTTCTATAACAGCATCCACAGCTTTTTCCATACTCTCTTGCGCCCAATCCCCTCTATTTGTTTTTTTCTTATACGTTTTCACCATTCTAAAACAAAATAACATCATTATTGATTACATCGTCAATACACACTCCCTTGCACCCAAATCACCCACTATCCCACACACTCATACACGTACGAATAATAAAAACTTGCGATATAATCAGAAACCACGAGCGGGTAAGATGGGGTATACAATACCCCATCTTGCCCTCGAACGCCTAATTGTATTTAAAAAAACACATACGGAAAACAATACACAATACAGAAATAAACAAGTTCTTACCTGCTAGATTAATCGTTGACGCATGAGAATAACTTTGAAGCTAATATAGTCTAGTATTATTTGTGTAGTAAATACGTACAAAACGAACTTAAAAAATAAGAATCAAACTGCCAGAAACCACTTTTGTTTCAATAAACAAAAACATACGTGTCGCAGCGAATCACTCAACGGACGCACTGACAGGCATCATGGTGCCGCATCGTCACGCGCTAGAACGATCGTGATTGGCCAATTAGAATTCCTTATAATACGGGTGCCCCGTCTTGCCCGCCACCCCGTCTTGCCCGCATCTCCCTACACAAGCTACGCCGTAATGTGTATAAATAAACCCGCTCTAGAATTGACTTTTTTAGAAACAATGTTAACTAATGTAACTACCTACATGATGAAATTTCCACAAAACGAACGCGTTGTGAAAACATAGTTCTTTAAAAATTACATTAACTTCAGTCTACTTTATCTATTATTTAAATGAAGAAAAAGGCTTTTCGATTAATTTCACTACAATAAATAAATTTCAGAAATTTGAATGATATAATACGGAACATAAGGGAATACATAAGGGAAATATTACTATTCTCCGTAGTGCATCTGTGATAAGTGATTTTAGATTTAATGTGATCTATGTATTCGCGCCAAGAGAGGCCTTTATCAAGAATCAGTCCCAAGTATTTTTCCTGATCACTCATGTTAATTTTTTCTCCGTTTATTGTCAGAGATATCCCAGAGATAAATATCCCATAGTTTTATTCCTATTCATAAAAAATATGTAATTCGTTTTTGATGTATTAATAGTCAGTCGATTATTTTGGAACCATTGTGATATCGTGTTGTGTGATAACTTCATTAATGTGAGAGTCATAGTAAAATACTCATGTATCATCAGCACAAAGAGATATATTTTCTCGCAATTACAAATCAAATATATCATTAATATACAACAAAAATAATAAAGGCTCTAATATTGAACCTTGAGGTATTCCACATCCAAATTTACAAGCAGTGCCCATGCACTGCTTGTAAATTTTTCAATTTGGGTTGCTTGATGTTTGTAGGTAAGATATGGTTTAAATATGTCCAGTGCTGTACCAATTACGCTCATACTATCTAGCTTCATAACAATATCTCATGACTTACGGAAAAAAAGCCTTTTTTAATCAATGAAGACACCAATTTGTCTCTTGTTCATATTATATCTTATATTCGTAATAAATTGCCGTTTGTGTGTCATACTTAGAACTAAATCCATACTAATTCGGGTTTAGATATTATATTGAGGTTAGATAAGTACTAAGTCTTTCGTGCAGGACTTTTCCAAATATTTTTGATATAATTGGAAAATAGATATTGATCGATAATTACATGGATCTGATTTTAAATTTGAGCTTTAAGATTATTAATGATGTTGTCAATTTCTGAAGTTATACATGCTGGTAGTTCAGAAATTGTAGTGTTAATTAATGGGATAAGTCGAGTTTTATGTTATTTTTACAAATTTGCTGCAACAATTTCGCTAAATTACTACTTATATTAGCAAAAAAGTTGTTAAAAGACTCACAGTTTTCAGGTTCTTTAGTAAGGATTACATTATCCATTATTAATTTAATCGGGACATAATTTACTCTGGTTTTGTTAGTAACCGGTTCATTAATTAAGTGTCATATTTTCTTTGGGTTCTTCTTCCACTTTTCGAATTTCTTTCGGTAATACTCTTTTTTGGTATTCTTTATTAAAGTTGTCACCTTATTTCTTTGTTTAATGTTATTTTGTTTTATAAAATCATTTGTTTTATTTGCTTTCAGTAGTGTCCGTATTCGATTTAATTATTTAATTTCTTCAATTACATATTTATTATTCCATTCTTGTTTTGGTTTATTTAGTACCTTAATTTTAATTATTTTACTCTTTTCAATATTTCTTCGTAAATACTTTTTAGTAGATTGTAGTCTTTATTGCTTCTACATGGCCATTTCTTTGTAAAGCTATGTAGGTTTTGTAATTTATAGCTTCGTATTTCATTTTCTCACTAAATCTATGCCAAGTCTTCTTTATTCCTAGGTAAATTTGTTGATGGTCCGACATTGAGGAAATCTATAATGGATAAGTGAAATTCATTGTCACGCAATTGGTACAAACATAATTCAAAATAAATTTTCGGAGTCCTTTATCTATGCGTGTGCAGTATTCAGTCTTCAATTTATTTATTAAAAAGTATTTGGTCCCAGACAACATAGATCTGTATTTTTTAACAGTTATATCCTGATTCAATATATGCATATTAAAATCACCGAATATTATTGCTCTACCCCTACCTTCTATTTGGTCTTCGTATGTTTGAATGAAATCACAACATTTGTATATCATGGTTTATAAATTATTCCTATATCAAAAGATAATCTATCTGCATGAATCCACCATTGATTTGATGGTTGTCAGTGAGACAAGTGAGATACAAAGACCGTACCAGGTGGAAATCTGTCGTCTCAGCCTATCCTCCTGAAATAGCCGAGAGTTTATAATTATGATAAAGTATCATTAAACACTTAAAGGTTTCATTTGCTATTTACTTGGCTACGAGTTCTTCGCAATGATTTTCGCTTCAGCGAAACGTTTTGTGAAAAATAAGGACAGGAGGTAGAGAGCGACGGTACGAGGCGAGGGGCGAGAAACATCGGCCGACTCGTCTTCGCTTCAAAGAGTGAAATTTCTTTTGAATTGCATGAAAAGTTTACTTTACCATTTACCGTTATTTTACCACTCATTCTCTTCTATTTATGGTAAATCAACAATTCATTTTTATTAAATGTCTTAATTACATATCCATCTATCTATAAGATGTTTGGTTTATATAAATGCACGAGATGACCAAAAAATTTCTCAATTTATACATTTGGCATCTATTTGTGACTAAAAAAATCTATAGTGACATTTTATTTTTGAACCATATAAAACATGATTTTTTACGTCACGGTAGCACGTGATACATAAATGATAATAAATAAAAATAGACTTTGCACGTCGCAAAGACATATTGAAACTATGACACATTAACTATGATCTTTGTACTAGCAAAATCATAGTTAATGTGATGCAAAAAAAAAAATGAAAATTACGTTAACTTTACATCTTCGTTTTACTACGATTCGATATGATACGCATGATATACCGTGTTAGCTTAATATGATTAACCCTATATTATTTTAGCTGTTGTTGGATAAGAACAACTTCTCTGGCGTTCATACTGAAGAAAGTCCAGGCAATTATGATAATGTTATTACAAGTAAAGCACGCAACAACAACTTTATTGTGAACTCGATCGGGTCAAGCTCAAGGGTATCTTTCCGCAGGCAGGCCGTATTATACTGTCAGCATAATGCGAACCTTTTTTTTTGAATACTTTTATTAGAAAACTCCGTAAAATATTGGATCCTTTCGCTACAGTCGCAGTTGGAAACTCATTTTGCGAAAACGGTATAAGAGTTACTCAAATATAGAAGTCAAGGATTTCGAGAAGGGATATTTATTTATGCAACAAGGTTTTGTAGTACCTACGAATCGAACTGCATAATCTCTTTTCGCGTTTAGAAAACGACGAAATTATTGTCAGAATTTTTTTGATTCGAGTTCGATAGTACAATTACTACGGTTAACTTTCAGAAATCTAAGTAAGTGACGATTAAAACGCATCTCTCGCCTCAGGACATAATGAAAACCAAACTACAGAAAGTGTAGGTACGTGCTATTTATTTTCTACACTGATCTTGCATCAAGATTTTTTAAATCTATCTATGAAAATTAAATTGGTTTCGTGAATTCGACACAATTGCGATAATCATGCGTATAAAGAGTCTGAGAAAGGGGGAAGAGATAAATGCTGATTAAAGGAAAGATGTTTGTGTCTAAGAAAAGGAAGTACTGCATCACATTATTCTGCTACGAGGGCTCCTATTAATGTGTTCGGAATATCAAAAAGAAACAAACATCTATCATTCAATACGGTTTAATTGCTTTTCAAAATATTCAATGATGATTGATGCACTTTTGCGTACGCTGAAATCAATTTTTATAGATTTTTTTTTACATTCTGATTGAGGTATCTTCAAAACATGCATTTTGAACGCATCAATGGCCTCTTCGCGGCTCGAAAAACTTTGACCACGTAATTTATTTTTCACACTTGGGGATAAATAGAAATCATTGGGTGTCAAATCGAGGCTGAACGGCGAATGATCCGTCACTTCGATTTTTTGACCTTCCAAAAACCGAGTTGCTTCGCCGATGTGTGACAGCTAGCATTGTCATGATGAAGAATAATTCAATATTGTCAGTTGTTTTTTTTATTTCTTCAAAGACTTCTGGCAAAAAATGGTCGTGTACCACTCCGAATTAACCGTTTTACGATTTTCTAGTGGCACTGTAACCACCGTACATTTATACCAAAAAAAAAACAGGCTTCGGAACAAATTCGTACCAAAACCATTTGCTTCAAAATGCTTTTAGTACGAATCACTTTTTAACCGACTTCAAAATTAAAAAGGAGGAGATTTTCAATTCGACTGTATTTTTTTTATGTTTGTTACCTCAGAACTTCTGACTGGATGAACCGATTTTGATAATTCTTTTTTTATTTGAACGTTGGTGCTTTTCGTGTGGTCTCATTTTAATTAAGTATTAGTCGTGACAATGGCATCCATGATAAAATTACATAAATCTTAAACTGGCATTAAGTATGTGTACGGCGAATGGACGAATAACTCAATATCACGTCCACCGATGTCCACGATTCTTTTTTTGTTAGAAAGGGTGTATTTGAAGAGTAGTTTGATGAGAGTTTGGTTAGGTTCTGATTATGGGATCCATGACAAAGTAACGGAATTCCTTAATTCTTAGGAGCAAATTAACAATAGTCGGCCGAATCTTTTATAGGCTATCCGGATATTTGAGTCACCTACCGTAACATCGTTATGGTTAAGTAATTGTCGTAGTCGAATATAATGATCAATGGAACTCCTTAACGACTTATAGTAAGGGTGCGATCTATAAGCAGTACGTATAGTAGGTCTACCCATATTCAGACAAATCAGTTAGTGTACTTCAGATTCACTAAAAATCAAAAAATAAACAAAAAATTTAACAAAAACGCAATTCTATTAAAAAAATATATTTTAATACAAATTAATATGCACTGAAAAGTAAAAAAATAATTGTGTATTCTTTTACAACTTAATAATCAACTTACTTTTTCTACTCATCAATATGCATGTGGTATCTATGTGTTTGCCACGCAAGAATGTAGGTAGGTACCTACTCACTTCAAACTTAACTCAACACATACCTATGAATTACAAACAATGAACAAAATATTTTTTAGAGTTCTCCTAATTAAAATGAAATGAAAAATATTAGACTACTTATAAGTCAATCAAATTATTATGACAACATAATATAGTTACAATTATATTTTTGGAGTCGGTGTTTCTTGCTAGATATTTTGTAGTGTTTCCTTAGCTGACATTGAACTGTATGTAATACGAAAGAAAGGAGGTTAAAACCGGTCGTAGGCGTCGTTAGTACAAATATATGTTTCGATCATAACGGTTAATTTATTAGCCAAACTGGTTTCTCGCTTTTTCGGTCACACGATGAAATATTTAGAGTAGGATTAGAGCTTTTATGAGCTTTCAGATAGAATTTTCTGATAGAACGCTGTATAATATGTGTGCCCAATGAGAACATTTCCAATTCCAGCATTACTAGTTTTAAAGAGATTCCAGACGATTGAATATTTGAAACAACATTTCTAGAGTCGCTTCAGAAGTCGAAAGAAAAAAATCATATGGATTCAGTTAAATGGACAACTTCAGGAAAGGTCAATGATGATAAGACGATTTTTTTTGATGCGGCTCTTAAGATCTTATGATAAAAATAATACCAGGTTCAAACGGAGTCGTGCGAGCAGCTGATATCAAAATAAAGAAACGTTATTCTTCGGCGTTCTTATAACAGCATGCACCTATCTTTTACCAAATCGAAGTTGACGACAGTTACTTCAACCATCAACATAGGGCTACGCTTGGCTCAACTCCTCAACAACTTGAGTGACGTTATAGAATATCATATACTCAAGTTGCTAATTACATAACTGTGTTATAGAACCTAAAATTCACATAGGAATAAAAATCATATTAGGTGCATGGCATTCGGCACGATTGTTATTGAGATCTTGTAACACACAATTTACAAGAGAATGCTATGTTGTTTATTGTTTGTTATTAATTAATGATTTCGATAAATAATCTATTCATTACTCGCCTAGACGGACACCGATTAGTTCTTAGTAGAGCTTAAACGGCATCGGACATTTTCATGTTTTATTTGTCGTGACTCAAAACACGACCTAGATGTGTTATAAGTACTTTACGTGAAAACAGTACATATTAAACAGTCTATGTAATTAGAAATCAAGAACTTGGTGATACTTAAGGGCAATGTTTCTGTTTTAATATGTTTTTTGTTTATTAAATCAATTTGATTGGAGTATTAAATCAGCCACGTTTATTTATTATTGATATTTCTTTTAATTTAAAACTTTTTTAATATATGTTTATCGTTAAGGTGTAGAATATTTTAGTAATTTTTCTTCCTGATTAATAAGTCGACATTGAATTTTTGGGGTGTGACGTATGGTCTGTCAACACAATGAAATTATCATTACGCTCAGAGCTTTGTTTTGGAAATATGCCTATTGTATTCAAAACCATTTTTATTTTTTTAATAATTATGTACAAATTTCTAAATTATATAGTACTGTTACATCAAAACGTAAATAATACGTTGATATTAAACAATATTTTTACGATTTAAATATGTTTGTGCATATTGAAATACTAATTTGGATTTATCGAGAAATTCAAAATTAGATTGACTTTTAAACGATGCAGTTGACCATTCGAGAATTCGACGTAAATAAATAGAACGTTGAATTCAATGATTTGTCTTCTGCGAGTTCGTTCCAACTACGGAAATACAGAAACACATAAGTCGCTCATGGCGCTCGCTCCGTTTGCTTACAAAGTTTTAATAAGAACACGAAGTTTTCATGGGAACATCCATGCGGAATTGGAATATTGCGCGAGAAACAAAAGGAAATTTCCGGAAAAAGGGGCAATTTACATGCGTAATTTCGGGAGGACGTATGATGAGATGGCGCTATTCATCTTTTTAAACTGTTCAGGGATTGCGCGCCGCGCAGAGGCCATTTTCGTGTTCTGACCCTTTTGACACTATATCCACATCGCGCCGGACGCGACAGCTGTCGGCCATTTTTATTGCGTTCCGAGCATTCATATTCACATCGACGAGGTGTTAGGCGTTGTTCCATATGAAATACATTTAAAATGGTTCGCTATCAACAAAACATCCACTGTACGCGTTATTCGCCATTTTACCGTTACCAAAATATTGGACATTGTATGCTTTATTTTTGTTTATTAAATTTAACGGACATCTAAATGCATAATATGAGTAAAGCAACGGCAAATTAAAATCTACGGTGAAAAGAGCTTTTGCTTACAATTTGAATCCAGCTACGAATAAAGTGCTACACCGGGTTTGTTTCGAATCTCTATTGTATTTATGAAATATATTGTATGTCACATCACACTAATATTTTATGTATAAGATATATGTTTGTTATCTCTTAGCGCTGACACTAAGAAACGGATTATGATAAAAAACAATTATTAAAGCGAAATACAGCCGATATTACTCAAGGATAGTCCAGTTTTTTATTAGTGAGAGAATTTTTAATATCTTTAATAGTTATCTAGATTAGTAACCGCATACAAACAAACAAATGAGTACTTCTTCATAATATTAGAGTAGATAAACTAATTTCTATTAATTATTTTTTTATCCATTTCGTTGTTAACGCTTGACAAGTTTCTGGTGGCGATAAAAGCACGTTAGCTCATTCATCTCACCCGGTAGATGTATTTTTAAGGTTAAAATCGATAGAGACAGTCGTTGTAAACAGTTCAAAGGCCAGATAAGCTACACTCGACGATCAAAAGGCTACACGGCCCATTTGTCGGTGTGTGCACACGCCTGTCCTGGCTACAATGGCGCAGGTAAAAATAGAACTTAAACTCTATACCTATTTAGGTTACATTTTAGTGTTCAGTGCTAAAATTGATGCAACGAAATACCTAACGGAATCATTTTGTTGTTTTTATTATATGTAATATTGACATTTTTACGAATGGTAATAGTTTATGCTAAAAGCTGAAAGTTGAAATAGTTTATGATACATAAATACATGTGAAGTATTATTTAATGTTTTCAATATTTCAGACCTTTATTGGGTATCAAAATTAAACAATACTATTAAATAAAATGAAATATTATATACAAAAAAAATCTCCATACCACTACAATTACCAGAGTTATTTGATTCTTTTTAAAATATTTCGGTATCGAGTTTCATTTTAGATTTTCTAAAAATTCATCTCAAGAAAGTGCTCAAAATCATCATGTAATCATCAATTTTTATATAACATTTATTTTCTTCATTCATTTTTTTTAAATTTATTTTTCTTGTAAATATTAATTGTGGTAAAATTATTTATCAGTAAGATGATAAAAAAAAAGTAAACAAAAGTAGTAAACAAATATTTTTCAACTATGTTATTGAACATAGTAAGTGCGCGTCTTTTTTTAAATAATGTAAATAATAATATGTGAAAACATAAAAAAAGTGTAAATACGTATACATAATTACTGGTAACATAGCGAATGTAGCAGAATGTAATAAGACTACTTCGAAAACTTTATTTATATAGAATACCAGTAAATGTCTGAACTTCACGCAATTTAGCAAACTTAGGGCAACGTGAAGTTTGATTTCATCAAATTTGGCTGACAGAGCTGCAGTTGGTTTCGAGGAAAGAATTTCATAGGTACCTCATATCTCACCAATATCAATGATGTTTGGTTCAACTTTCACTTTTATCGTATTTCGGACTCACATTTAATGTTTTATCCTCGTTGTTGTTTGATCATCACAATATTCATGAAACAAAAATATTTATCCAGAAATTGTCCAAGAATTTTCTGTTCTATCATAGCTATCTTGTTATCTCATTCTCTCTTCTTTGAACAAACTTTTTAGATCTAAATATTGCTGCTTTATAAACAGTTCTGTTTGCCTACCTCTCAAACTTATTATAATTTACGTTCTGTGATTGGTTATGGTTTGAAGATCTAGCCATACTTCTTTTTTCTTATCTACTACTTTCCTAACTTCATAATTTTATTTATTACTATCCTTCTTTCAAACATTCACCTTCTTATTCACTCCACAGATTTTTTTGATCTCTCTACAGATTATTAAATTTTTTCATAATTTCCTAACCAATCTTTTAATTGCTCTATAATCATTTTTCACATTCAGATCCCAAAGCTTATAGATTTTTAATCAGTACAGTTCCTTTATGATCTTTCGGGTATGGTTTTTCCAATGACGATATAAATCTGTAATTTGACCGACCATCAAAAAGTGATGTATGGTGGTATTGTTGATGCCACGCTATACTATCATGTCAACAACTTTGCTTATTAATAGACTATTCATAATTTTAAGATCTACACACTTTTTCTTCTTCTCTTCCACATGTTTAGGAGTGCATTTTCTGTGGTCAAACATATTGCTCTTTGACTTTTTCTTTTCATTTAATTAACGCTAGGGCAATATCTGCTAACGCATCTGTGTTTAATGGCGCCACTACCATCTTTATTTTAATTTCATTCACGACTAAAACACCGAGTATTTTCTATCTTTCATAAATTCTAAGTCAACATCACTTTTGTTATTCACACTTTCACATACTACTAGTACTAAAGTGGATCTCTTCAATCCGCGTTTTCCTCGTACTGGGAACTAGATTTAAGTAACTGCTAGTGAACCTGATTGCTATTGCGTCTATGGCTCCTTATTCTCCCATGTGGAAATTTGCCTCACTAGTGTACAATATAGTTATACGCTTGACAATGTCAACATAATCCTAAAGTATTAATTTGTATATTTTCACGTTCATGATAAAATGTTGAGGGAGAAATGGAAGGATATTGTGGTTGTGAAATTGTGGAGTGTGGAGTGAACAAGAACAATACTATCCTTCTGGAAAGAGAAATAAGTGATGCTCGTGTGCCTGAGTACATTATCTGAACAGGATTTGGTCAAAGAGATAACTCCTGGAATTATTAATATGTAGGTACTTCATCACAATCCGTATATGGACAGGCAAGCTTTGCTCGGCGTCTTTTGAGTTTGCCGTGCGAATATGATGAGTTTCTTATGCTTATTACAATGTAATATGAAATGATACCTATACGATTCATATGCGTAGTGCCATCTGTAGTCTACGTTCTGTAGTGCTATTTGTTATTGAGAAATGTTGATATAATGTAATTGCATCGAAATTACATAAATACAACAATGTTCAGATTGTTTTTTTTTTATTTCGTCTTTTTAGAGAGGACATCTCTGTGGATAAAACTGAAATGCAAGCCTTTACCAAAATAAAAATATTCATCACAATCTTTGTGGTTGTTTAAGACGTGGCTATATATTAAAATTGAACAATTGATCACTTAAAATGATAAAATTAAATATAACACGACGAACCAAATGCAAGTATAGGAATTTTGGTTATTTTATTTTTGGGAAATTAATGTAGCTTTGATAATAATAATAATAAATGTGATCAATCTATTGTTCTCTCAGACGATATTCAATCATTGAACTGTCTAACCAATACTCATAGGAAAATTCATATACGTTAATGATGAAATATATTCTGCTAAAATCTCCGTATTTATAATTCACATTTTTATTCTCGTATCAAACAAAGTCATGTACAACTAAATTAATGTCTAGTAAGTTATATTAAATTACTGATTATATAGAAATAAAATATAATAAATTTTATTTTATATTACTATAATTTTTTTTACCGATTAACTATAGTGTATTAATTTTAATGCAACATGACTCATATTCAAAACCTTTAACTATATAACATTAAATATATCAAAATATAAATTATTCGGCTTCCTTGAAGTAAATATTCAAGGAAGCCGAATACATACAGTAAAAATCTATCAAGAAACAGAACAACATTGAAAATTTTTAATATTCATTAAATGAGTAGATCCTCATTAATATAGTAAACAGAAATTAATCTAAAATGGAAGTTTGAGAAGAAATAAACGGGTTATATTAATCACAATGTTGATATAACTTTGAACTGCATATAATAAATTGACAGGTATTTAATGTTTATAAGTTGAACTTCAAAGCGCTCTTGACCGCTTTTTGTAAAAAAACCGTCCCATCTGCATGTGACGTTGACAGCAACAAATCATATTTCACGGTTCGTTGGTTGATTACACGAATGAAAGCATTTACCTATCTTCATTACTTGTTTGAGTACACATTTTATGGAGTTGGGAAAAAAAGTTTCTTTGCATTAATATACAAATTCAAAATAATTATTTATTATATTTTATTTACATTTAATTATAATCGTTTTTTTAAACAACTTGTTGCCATTTTTTGGGTAGTGACATAATTCCATTGCTGAAGAAATTTTGGGACTTCTGGTCAAAAAACTGCGACAGGTAGTTTTGACAGTCCTCTCTCGATATTGATGTAACACTACCTAAATGAGTCTAAAGAGATCGAATTAGTGAAAATCTGAGAGTGTAAGATCAGGGCTATATGGCAAATGTATTAAACATTCCAACCAAACTCCCTCAATATTTGTTGAGTGGCTAAATATGTGTGTGCTCTGGCGTCAACGAGGTGAAGAACCATATGAAAAAGCGTTTTAACATGATGAAAAAGCCTTTCCGGTCCCACCATACCTATAACATCAACTTATTGCGAGTTAATCAGGGTTTCATTATAGTCTGTGGAGCTTGTTTGCCTTTTGACCGTGATCTTCTCGTAAGCAATCTATTTTACATCACCAGTGATCAATCTTTTCAAAAACGGTTCGGTTTCATTACGTTTCAATAGGGAATCGCACATGAGTACATGATCATTAGTTTTCTTTGAATGAGCCCGTGTGGACCCCCGTATCGAATTTTTTTGTAAATCCAGCTTTATTCCAAAATTTTTCCGAACTTTGAACTTTTGACTCCGAATATGATTTGATTTAATTATATTCCGATTCTGCACCCGCTCTCGATTTTAGTCTTGCTCTCTTAAATTTAATTTTGATAACGCTTCTCTTTTCTTTACAGGTATGCCATTAATTTTATTTTAGTCCCATACTCGATTTGGACCTTGGTTCCTACTCTAACTTCGATCGCTCTCTATCTCGCTTAAGACTTAAATTCCGCTACCGGTCGCAGTTTCGATTTGGACAAAGCCAGGTCAAATACTAGTGTCAAAATAAAATTTAGTCTTATTATAGCTACCCATAAGTAAAAGTGAAGTTACTTATTTTAAACATAGTTTTTTTAATTAAGCACAACAATAAAACGAACCTAAGTTATACGTAAAGTTTTTTTTTCTATATAATAATATAAATTATACATATAATAATATTATATTTGCAAAAACACAACAAAAATTAAAACTCCTATCAATTTAATAATAGCCTACTTATTATAGCTATTCTTATGTAAGAATGAATTAATTATTTAACATAGGATTTTAAACAAACAATAAAAAGACAGAAAGCAATATATAAAGTTTTTTCTATCTTACTCTACGTTACCAAATAAGTATATTTACAGATATCTCCACAGTTTTCATAAATTATTTTATTTAATTATTTTCAAGCAAGCTATTAAAGCGTATAGAGATATGTATAGGTCGTACGCGCGGGGAAAGCCCTGAGGAATGGTCAGTTCGGAGCCACATCTGGATTTCATCGACGCTGCGTCTCAGGTGTTCAGGCGCTACGGGCCGCGATCCTCAAGTGACACTGTTGTGTTTTGTTGTTTTTGACTCCCGAAAATTAATAGTTTTATTACAATTGTGTTGACCCGCACCAACCCGCGTTTTTCTTTTTATTTCACTTGTCCGGGCGTAAGTGACGTACCTCCAAAGCGTCTGCAAGCGAGTCTGTCTGACGTTTGTAGCGTGTCCTCTCCGCCTCCGCGTCTGTCAGCTCTCTTTTGTCTATGGAAGATAAACGATAATATTAAGGCTCCTCTACATGATGGGCCATCATGATGGTCCATCGTAGTGGGCCACCATATAGAGGGCGTAGTGGCGTAGGCTGGCTTGTGGTGCGTACGATGGTGGCGGAATGGCCGCGGTATCGGTTTTTCGTCCACACATCAAAGGTAGTGGGCCAGCGATGGCGGTACCCATCTACACGTCGGCCATTACTCAGTTTGCGCTCAAATGCGGTGGAGAGCAGACGTGCAGAGTACCTCGTGCGTGTCAAGATGTCGACTGCCTGGCCACATAGCGAAATACTAAATTTTTTGGAATTCTACAGAGCCGAAACCATTATATGGAATCCTAAACATAAAAATCATAAGGATAAAAACAAGGTAAGTAAAACTACGGTAAAAGACACATTTAACAATAGTTTTAATTGTCGTTCTCGCCCTCAAACCGCCTTGTTTGTTTATTTTTGGCGCCATTTTGATATGGGAAGGGTAAATAAAGTTAATTTTTGTATAATTGTTTTCAGGTGTCAGATGCATGGAATCGCATAAGTAATAACATGGGCATTCCAGTTGATGACTTAAAAAGAAGAAGGAAACGTTAATGACAGCTTTCCGAACAAATCTAAAAAGAAAAAGAGTCTATGAGGTCTGGGGCTGGATTCGATGATATTTATACCCCGTCGTGGCCTTTTTGATGTAATGGAAAGTTTTTAAAGATGTTTATGAATGCAAGAGTATTATAAATACAGACGGCGGAGTAAGTAAATAAAACTTATTATTTAATTTTATATTTAGTTTATTATTCTATATTATTATAAAAATAGTGCATAAAAGATTGTCTTATTTGAATTGCATCATTAGTTGATCTACGTGGTTGATTTTGTAAGGGAAGAAAACTTGTATTACTATAATTCCTCCAATTACCAGCGCGTATCAATTCTCCACTGTCATTATAGGTATCAAATGTACCTGGAGGTGCGTATAAGTGGCGAGATGTTCGGCTTTTCCGTAAAAATTATGTATCAGAACACAAGTCATAGTAATAATTGAACATTTAACAGGGTGGAAAGGCATAGCTGTTTTAAAACTCTAAATTTGTTAGAAAGAATTCCAAATGTGTTTTCAACAACTACACGTGACTGAGAGAGTTTTGATTAAAACCCTTTCTGGAGAATTTAACTCGTGACGGCCAGAAAAAGGTTTCATAAGATTTTTAGTTAAACTAAATGCTCCATCGCACAAAAATACATAGGGTAAATCAATCTCACATCCTGGTAGTGAACTAGGAGGCGGCAAATTGATGCTATTTTCCGAAATTTTTTTTGATATACTACTTTGATTAAAAACGCCACCGTCACTTATACGCCCTTGAGCGCCTATTTCAGCAAACATGAAACAGTAATCATAATCTACTATTGCTAAGAGGACAATGCTAAAAGAATGTTTATAATTGTAATATTCAGTTCCGCTATGAGGAGGTGGCAGTATTGTCACATGTTTGCCATCCATAGCACCAAGGCAATGAGGGAACTTGAATCGTTCAGCTTTGGAAAGCCATTCTTCTGTTGTTGTGGGGATCTGTAAAAAACAAGACCGAGCATAAGACATTAAATTAGTTTTTGTTTTACAGATTTTTTAATTTATATTATAAACGTGAAAGTTAATATCGTCAAGTATGTATTAGTAAATAACAAAATATTTTAATTTTTCAGGCTTCAACCTCGCTAGATGACGAAGATTCAAGTATGTCACAAAATGGAAATCTCGAAAATGAAAACCCAAATGCTACAGTGAATTCTGAAATAAACATTCCTGTAGTACGACGTCGTTCTAGAAATCCACCTGAATTACAAGAGGCTAGTAACGAAATGAAAAGGGCCTTTTCATCTTTGAACAGCGTACTCAGCAGTAAGCAGCAAAAGATTGATAGCGAAGACGATTGCGATCTATATGGAAAACTGCTCGCTAAAAGGTTAAGACAATTTACAGATTTGGAAAAACAAGAGTTGATGTACGAAATAGACGGCTTATTATTGAAAAAACGTCAATTGTCATATAGACAAAATACCGGTCGTTATGTGGTCCAATCTCCATCCCAAATAATAATTTCTACCAATCGTCCTGTGAGTGGCCGCACCTGCACCTCTACGCCTTTGTTTTCTGAAGAACAAAATATTTCCTGTCGTCCCACATCCTCTTTGAGCACTTATTCCACATCGTCTTACCATCCTCAATCCATTGTTTCTCCTCCTTATTTCTCCCCCAGTCCTAATGCGACCCCAGAAGAAGAATTTCCTGTCATCAGTATACCAGAGCAGCCTAATCTTCCCCTACAATCTCACCCACAATCACAAATTTTGCAAGAAGCTTTAAACAACGCTAATATAAATAGTCAAAATATGTAATTTTTAAAAAGAAATTAAAGATATTATATTAAAATATAAGGTGTATTATTTGCAACTGTCAAATTACAACAATACATTTTAGCCTATGTGTCATTTTGATGACTGTTAAGTTTCATCAAAATCTATCCAATAGTTTTGCTTAATTGAGTAACACACACATACAAACATTCTTACAAACTTTCACGTTTATAGTATTAAAATAGGAAGTTATTACCTTAACAAAATCTTTCAAAGCTTCATTGAGGGCTAGACATACTTCAGCAACAATTCTTGAAATAAGTTGGCTTGAAACTTTGAATAGGTAGTGTAAACTACGAAAGCTATCACCAGTAGCTAGGTATCTTAGTGTCAATGCGAGACGAATTTTACAGGTATTGCTTCCCGCCAATCTGTATCCTGTTTTGCAACTATAGGTGATACTTTTGTATTAAAACTCAAAATCGCTGTTTGACATCCTCACGAAGTTATCGAATTCACCAGATGGTTCAGCAAGCATTTCAGCTAGCTGATTATCCATAGTTTGCCTGAAAAAATATTTTAATTATACTGAATTATAAAATAACTAAAAGTATAAAGAAAATTAAATTTAAGCAGTTACTTACTTAGTCCTGTTGCGATGAATAGTTAACATCCACCATCTTCTTCTACGCCATTTCCTTTTAATTACTTTTTTTTTGTACACATTAAGAAAATAATTGTACGTGCTAAATAAATATATAGCTGTTGCTGCTAAAGCTTCCACGTCCATTTTGTTCAACGCTAAGATCACAACTGAACATCGCCATTGTGTAGATCCTTTTCATCCATCGCATGGCCATTTTGCTGGACAAGCGCTGGCCCATCATGTAGAGGAGCCATTAAATGGTGAAAATGGCGAAAACATAGGTTAATCAACATACTTTTTTTGTTTGCAAACCCAAGCTGTTTCTGAGACTAGCATGCACAAATGCATAAAATAATATATAAAAAAATGAAAAAGTATTATATTGGCCTAGGTAATATAAACACAACGTGTATAAAATGTCTTTTTAATAAAATATTTAATGCACAGACACAGCTCGTTTACGATTTTATTAAATGCGTAGATGTAGATTAAACACATAGTGATATAATAGTAATGGCTGCAATAGAATGAAGCTAATCAGTGTTTTTTAGCTTTTATTTGTTTTGCATTTAACTATATTTAATACGAGTTTTGTATCACTTACACATATTTAGTATTTATTACCAAATATAACTGTTATTTTATTTCACATCCAATAACCGTGACTTAGAAATAGCTTTTCAAGTGTGACAGATATACACTTGACATTGTCGCTTACACAATTATGTTTATAATTTTCCACAAACGTCTAACGAAAAGTAGGTGTATGCCTTTAAATTATATAAAGATATTTGTATCGGTTATATAACAGTTACCTACTCGGTTCGCTGGGCGTAAATTAAACATTAGAGAACAATTGTTTTTCGTTTATGATTTCAATTTGCCTGTGGTTTCGTTTGCGTCTACATACAATGAATTCCTTTAGTTTTAAAGCCGCCTTTACACTTAAGCCACGAATCGCGACGCGAATTCTCAGTACAATCTGTGTATGAACTGTCTCTGAAAAACATATTCCCTCTGTACTCGCTTGGTTCGCAAATTGTTTGCAGTTTACTTCGCGCCTTCAACGAAAATGGACGTTCTTGTATTTTGCTGTGCTGCTGAACTGAATCTCGTATACTTTTTTTGCGAGGACTGTCACTGAAATAAAATGATATTAAATAGATGTCCATGAATCTATTTCGTTTAATTTTATATAGTCTTTTTGTTCTTGTGGTGTTTATGGTTTGGCTGCCAAACTATAGATTTGACTTGGAACTTTGGATTAGATGAGTTTCTTGAGATGTTCATTTTTATTAATCAGTAATTTAAGCTGACGTGGTTTAACGCACGACCGCTCGTCACCGCAGCTTGCACAACACGCGCGAAAACACCGCGAGTGTGGATGCGTTCGCTTTCGCGCTCCGTGAAGAGCAAACCCTTTGTTGTGAGACAAAAAAATTAATTGGGGAAAGCCGTGAAAAGCGAAGGTGAAACCTCGAAATGTTTGTAAACAACTTTACGCTCGTGCTCACGGTGCTAGCAAGCTTTCGCGGGACGACTGTAGAGTTGACTTTAGGTTAGCCGTTCTCGTTTTCAATTCTGATCCCAATCACGGTCCTGCTATCGATGTCAAATCTCAGGTTCGATTCTGTTACGCTGTTCCAAAAGCGGTCTTGACACCATTCTTGGTATTTCTTTGGCCATGGATGTTAGAGATAACAGATTATCATCTTTAATGGTTTTTATACATTTTTTTTACATAAAAAGTAATCTTGTAACATAATATAATCTGATTATATTAATACATTGTATTACGTCCTATTTCAGAACATAATTTACTTCTATGTAAAATTTGATTATTATCCGTCCAGCCAGTCAACGTATAACAAACATCCATACAAACATCCTTTTTCACTTTTTGTTATAAATAGCTTATGACCGTCTACAAAAGATTCCGCGTCGAGTGGTTAATATCTCATACCGATCCGTTCAGTGGTTTTTACGTGAAGTCCGGACAAAAAAAAACCTTTTTATTATAGTGGCCCACTTTGGAATTATTGAGATATTTGTCAATCGTCGGTTATGATTGCGCATGCGTGCAAGTCCGCTTCACTACAAAAGTGCGCAGTAGTGACTATCAGCGTTTTTAAACGTAGGTGTCATAAAGGTTTTTCTGTGAAACAGTGAAAGTAATGAACTCGAAACAAAGGCACTGGCAAACTGTGAATACTATGATTTTGAGATAGGTCTATCCTAAAAGCAATATGTATATCGGTTACAGTCAGTGTTCAGAAATGAAATGCAATCTGTAGCCACTGTTTCGATGGTTTATTAATGAACACAACTCACTTCAAGATTATGAATATACGGGACGGCCTGTTTCAACAGTCAATCGTGATAATGCTGCCCGTGATCGTAAAATGATGAAAGATGATGATCAATGCATCATAACATAAAAACACTGCTTGCCAGAAGTTCTCAGACCGCTGCAAAATAACAGGGTAGTCTTAGAGCACCCGCTTATTCGCCGCATATCCCTATGTGCGTCTTTTGGTTGCTTTTTAATTTCATGAAAATGCTCGGTCGCCGTTTTCCATTAAACGAAGAGATCGATTCGGCTACTGTTACTGAATATTTTGAGTTTATTTCTGTAAACCAATGGCGTGATGCTTTCCGTCTGTAGAAAATTCGTCTACAGAACTGTATTGATGCTGAAGGAAATAACTTTTGCAAATTTGATGTGTCTCGCTTATCTACTTTTCCTGTATCTAATTAATTTAGGAGTGACCCTTATATGTATACAGATTTCTAAATACTAAATATTCGTGACCCGTTCCATTGGTATCGATAGTCACGTACGCGAACTTTTGTATTTAACGTATGGATTGGAAAGAGAATATGTAATATGTCTCATATCTCATTAATTATTCAACGCACAAACATTTTCTGATTGCACATACGCCCTTTACTTTTGGATAGGAGCTGCGAGAGAAGGAATCTACTCAGAATCAAATATTTTACTCTCGTTATACTAAAGGCATAAACGACTATGGCTATTTTGACGTGACAACGTCTTAAATTAGGTTGCGGCTGGGAGTCACTTTGAAAAAGTGTAACGCTCGGTAACGTAACGATGAGTCACCGAACGAGAGAGAGGCCCGCCGAATGCCTTGCGTCTCTCTCCCACTCAACTATGATCGGTCTGCCGCGCGCGCACTAGAGAATTAGTGCATAGCTTGCAAATGTATTGCAAGTTATTGTATGTATATTTGTATATAAATACGTATGTATGTGTAAAGGTAAAAATAAAATTTTGTTAATATGAAATTCAGTGCGAGATTCTTTGTATAAATTAATGTTTTAAATATAATTCTTTGTATAAATAAATGTTTTAAATTGTTACTATTATTTCATCCTTCTTCCTACTATACGAATGAATATTCACATTAAAATGATTTTACCATTCAAAGTCGTTGTCACGTAAAACTTTCGCCCGTATACCGACTTTACAGGCAACCAAATTTTTTTATACACTTACGCCTATTTCCCAGGAGGGTAGACAGAAACCCTAGATCTGCACATAGTACGATTTTTGCATATCTCTTTCGCTTCGCTGACACGCGTCAATCGTTTTATACTAGATCGTCAATTTCGGGTGTTTAAAGTTTGGACCTTCTTTAATATGCCACCAATTTGGTGTGCATAGATATGTTTTGTGCATCACTATTTCGTGTTGGCCTATAAAAGACCGCGTATTCCATGTTGCTTGTGTGCATTATACCCACAATCTTTTTATAATAGATTGAGGGATTTAGACCTTAACGACCTTAAAGATATTGAACCCACAACTAATGTACAAGTCCGGCGCCTGTGTATACGTGTTTTAAAATGATAATACAGTTTGCTTTAACTAAACAGCAACGAAAAACGTTTTTACTTGGTGTATATTTATTTATGATTTAAGTTTAATTTTTTCCGTTTTAAGTTTTTGCTATAACTAAGCTAAATTTATTACTTTATTTTTTTTTATTTTTATTAGTTTTTATTCGTTATTATTATATGTAATTATATATAAAATAATAATAATTATTAATTTATTGCATTAAATGCAAAATCATAATTATTATTAATGTATGGTATTTACCGCATTAGTAGTTTAATGTTAATTTATTATTTGTGTTTTAAAAAAAGTATTAGATATTTCTATGTGTTTGGCATGTTGTGACTTATTTTTCCAAAAATTCTGTTAGATATAATTGCATTAAAAGAGACAAAATTCTATTATAGATATGATTGAATAAAGAAAAAGGTAAAAATTCTATGACAGACATAATTGAATAAAAAGAGGTACAAATCTATCGTAATTTGGTTTGCGGCAGACATCTGTCTAGAGTTGGATTATTCTTTTGATTTCTCGTTGAACTTTTGCGTTCAACCCTTTAGTCTAAAAAACAGGCTAATATTGTTCTTATCTCACCGTAAAAGCCTCCTTTATCGGCAAAATTTTGGGGTAAAAGAGAAGAGATAAGGGTTGTTTATTTTTGATTGCCTCTGTACTGAGTTCACTTAGGGGTGGTTGGTTTTATCCTTATGTATCCATATATTTATGTAATATTTTTTATTGTTTATTTGAATAGGTATATCTTTGATTTCAGGTAATAATTTTTACATCATTATTACATAGCGCATTCCCTCTTTATTAAGTTTTTTACGTTTCGTAAGTATAACATTATAAATTAAATGTTATTGGTATGCATTCAGCTAGAATACAAAAAAATATATTTTGATTCCTGATATTCCTGTAACTAGCAATCCCAAACCTTCTAGAAAACACCGTGTAATATGTATTAATTTTCCTGATCTAGACGATATTTTTGCAAACTCCGCCAGGAAAGTAAAAAGATTTATGGCCACGCACGGTAAGCCCTCGGCGGTCGTTCGTGTGTGTTGGTACTTCAAACCGCTAAAGGCATTTTCCGTATACTTATCTCGAATATTAACCTGTGTTGCCAGCGTAATGACACTTGTAAACATGAGCTGAGTGTTCAAATTGAATACGCAAAATCAGAATATATATGTACAGGTGTTGATATGTCTGTTCCTCTAAGAACTTTATGTTTTTTTAAGTTAGCAATGGAATAGTAGAATTAACTGATTGGAGACTAGCATTTCCTACCTCTTTGTAAAAGGGATGCAAAATTAAAAAACAATAAATTTGAAATGTTTAAAGTACGTAGTATATAAAGTTTAAATATACCGCCTATAATAAGTGGGTGCACTATAAGTTCCTGAAACTGACCACTTACATAAACAATATTTAAAAAGTAATTACTACATTTGAAAATGGAACTCTTTCGCTATAGAATATAATTTGTTACGTCTAACTGTCAATTATTTTTACATAGTGTCATCATTTTAGATATTGCGTAGACAAGCAATATCTAAAACCTCACTGTGGATTTAAGTCGTGAAAATTTTCTTACTATGATTTTCTACGATTTTAAGTGTAATTTGACAGCTCAGCAGAGCCTTGCTCGGCTTCGAACTGTTTTTGGCTATGAAACACTATGCAAAACGACTATTTATAGCTGGTTTGTAGAATTCAAGCGCAGTCGTGTCATTCTTAATGACGGATTTCGTGATGATCGCCCGTCCATCGTTATAAGCAACAAAACATCGATACTGCGTGCTGTTTGACAGGCATGTGACCCATCACGAAATTTAGAAATCCTTAACCGTAGGCATGAGCCAGACCCAATCAATCCTACACAAACATTTGGATGCGAAAAAGCTGTGCTCGCGGTGGATTCCACATAATTTGACAGAGGCTCAAGAAACAGACCGCGTCACTTAGTGTAATGCCATGCTTACTAGGTTCAAGAGAGGAGCACCAAATTTGGTGTGGGATATACTAACAGGTAACAGAACATGGATTTGTTCCTACAACCTTAAAACATTACAGCAATCGACCGTATGGGTCTATCGAAATGAGTCTGAACCAACCAAAATGGCGCGCGAGCAAAGTGCCTCTAAGTGGATGATTGCTTCTTTTTTTAATAAAATTGGCTACTGTTGTCTTGGAGAATTGTCGTACTACGAATAGGGATATAGGATCATTTGTTTGCCGGAAGTTATCGACAAACTCCGTAAAAATAATCGTAAAGTTTGTATTATCTTGCACCACAACAATACCATTTCTCACACAGCCAAACAGACAAATAAATTTTTGAAGGAGAAAAACTTTGTACTTATAAACAATTCTGCATACAGTCCTGACCTGACACATTGTGACTTTTTTTTTTAAATAATTAAGAATCAATTACTCGGTCAACGATTTTCATCGTCAGAAGAGGTCGTCGAAGAGTATGAAAAACATGTTTTCCAGATCACGACTGAGAAGTGGCATAAATGTTTTCAATATTGGTTTATTCGTATGAAAAAGTGCATTTATGCTAACTAAGAATATATTGAAAACAATAAACTTATTTTTGGCCATTCTTAGCATAATTTTATCTCATTCATTCCAGAAATTTTCATTGTTCCTTACGGTATAACACTTGCAATGATTTTACAGTCGAATTCTGATTGTTATAACGAAAAATGTTTCAAATCAATCGGCTTATTGTAAAAGTTTATGAGATTGTTATTATTTTAAAAATTGTAGGTTATTTGTATTTGAAATCACTTAATGCATAAAATATTTGTCATCCCGGTTCGTTTGCGGTCTGGAGATAGTACAGAAGTGTTTTGTGCTACGAGAGTTGCGTAAATGTGAAACATAAGATATCAAACAAAACGCATTTAAGTCAGAACAAAGCGATGTGTCAAGTCTGTGATACTTCTTTTTATGAGTTCCGTAGTCACGAATCAACTTTTATAGTTTCGCCATCTCCGTCCGTACGTCTCTATGTCCACGGCTTAGCTCAAAGGCTCTTGGAGCCTCTACCACTGTTTCCTTTTAAATTGACATTTAATAAAAATCACATTTTAAATAAAAGTTGTTTTTCACGTCCTCCTTCTCACGGTCGTTTGGGCTAAAATTCGTTAAAAGGAAGAGTTCATGGAAAGCAAACTTTATTTTGAAAGTGTTTTTTTGTTTAATGTCAGTCTAAATGGTTGATGGTGGAAGAGGATTTTAATACTAGAAAGTTGAAGTTTGACATGAGTATACATATTAATCACCCAAAATAGTGGTAAAATGAAATTTTGAAGTAAAATATTTCTAAGGATACCTCCCCTACATGTAAAGTGGGGATGAATTTTGTTTTCTAGTCTATCTCACGGCGTGGGGAATCGTTAAGTAGCTTATTCAAAAGCATTACAGCTTTGTGAAAACCATTTTTCGATGCAGGGATCTGTTTGCGAAATATTAAGCTTTAAAGTGCTAATTTTTGCTAGTGTTCTCCGCCCTGCCGGGTAATATACTTGAATATGTAAAAAAGTTACGTCAATAGTACGTATAATTAAATTTGTACGTATAATGAAACAAGTTTTGAGTATTTTTTGAACGAATGGGTCGATTGTGATCAGATTGCAGCATAAGCCGGTCGATTTTAAAATCCACTCAGATCTATTTCTGAAGCTACGTTCACGCTGTAAATCTGATAGATATCAGTACATTTTTTCTAGAGATTTCGTAAGCGAGAAATTACCAAGTGTTTTTTTTAATAATTTTTAGATTTTCTAGAAGATTGATTTTGAAATACTATGGCCCAGACTTTTTTATTAAGTGGACTCTACTACTTATTACGAGCGTTCCTTTTAAATTCATTCAAATTATGCTTTCGAAGATGAGCCCGGGGAGACATCTTGACTGATATCAAAAAAAGGGAGAGTACCTTAATTCATTTGTATTTTTATGTGAATGTTACACGAGTGCCAAAACAGAAATAATTATTTTCGTTATTTAACTACCAAATTAAGTAGCGACTTATACAAGACACCTATACTCCGAGTTTCGTGAATATAAAATACATACGAATACGTCCGAACGGACATGACGCAATTTTAAGGGTTCCGTTTGTGCTATTTTGGCTCGGAACCCTAAAAACCGACTTCAGTAAGCCCTCAAACTGAAAACTTAACTAAATTTACTTTATTTTAGAGCCGGTGCCAGTCAAAGTAAGTTTAATATAACAAAATATATTTTTGTGCAATTCACTTAACCTAATTACAAAATATATTCATTATACCTACCTACTTAAATGTCGAACGCTAACCTCTGTACTCCAAATCCATAGCAAATAAACAGCGCCCGAAGTGGGGGGGCGCAAGTCAACTTGCCTTCTTTGGCACCGACTCCGAAGGAATAATTGCTCAGGAAGGTATTGTAAATATTTAATGAATACTAATTTTACGTTTTTAAATTTCCTTTTCAAGCTTTAGATATCATTATTATTAACTTTTTAGTTTAAACGCTTTATAAAGTCGGTATTCATTTTATTTTCTGAAAATTTAGTATAATATAGTATAAATTTAATACAACTACATCAGATGTTTGTTAAATCAAAGTAAGCTCAACTCAACATATCATACTTGAAATCGTCCTTGAAACAGATTTAATTTGATTTTATATGTAACAACTTCCAACAAAAGCAATTCTCTTATATATTTATACTTATAGATGATCATTTCGGAAACGGTTCTAACGATTTCAATAACGATCTCACTTTGATTAAACGCTGCTATACAAGTTTATTTATATAGGTGCTTTCACTGGAAAAAGGATGTATTTTTTTTCTGAACTTTATTTGGCGCCATTTCGTCGCATTTTGAGCCAACTACCTTATTACTATATTACTGATTCTGAACAAATGACACGATACGACATTAACTATAGTTATCAATAAACACGCTATTACATATATATATATATTATTTTTGGAAATTACTATAAGCAATTTTTCCAAGGGGAAGCTACCATTTTCCTGCGGCAAACGACAAACGTCAAACAGAGCTCTGTTACCCTAGTACTTATTGTAAATCGAAAATCCAACTTGCATCTTACGTCTGTATCTAAGGGAAATAATGTTAAAAATATCTTTTGGGAAATAGCCTTTGTCACACGTACAGATGAACATTTAGATCCTAGTGCGTTTCAATCCGGGAAATGAATAATTAAAACATTGTAAAATTTCATACTCTTATCTTATAAAATGTAAAATAAAGTAAATAAGGAGACTCTCTTAAAAAATAAACACAATAATACTTACAATAAAATACTGGTAAGTTAAACAGAATATATCGATGTCAGTAATTGTATTTCTACTGACAACAATTAGTTTAAATTAAAAATTTCTACTGACAACAATTAGTTTAAATTCAATTTGTCGCCTTCAATTTTTTTATGTTTTAACGTTTCGATAACAATAAAGTTCTTATATTTTTTATCCATTTAGAATCGTTTCTTCGTTATATTTATCCGAAGGGGCGTTTTTAATTACGACTTATTTGAAGTGTTCCGCGTAAAAGCTCAATGTCATTTTCTCTGCAGTCGGACTTGGATCTAATTAAAAGTTTCGGTCCTCCGGAGTGGCGCCGTGTACATGAATCGCCAATGCAGGTCCAGAATTTGGAGGAATATTTAATTTTAACAAAAACAATCCGGCAATATTTCGGCTTCCCTGATTTTTTTTCTTGTTTATTGCGTTTTCGTCGCTCGTTATCGGAACGTGGATTTAATTAGGTTTGCATTTTTTACCAGAGGATCGAGGAGATATTTCACTAAGCCACAGGAAAAAAATTTTGTCATACCATTTCGTGGTATCGTGCGATCCTTTTTGAATATTACGGTTGTACTGTTAAAATTGTTGTCTTTAAATGTTTTATGATTAACATTTAAAGCTCTTATATCTTGCCTATTAAGTAAACAAAATTTTCTATACAGAAATAATTTAGATTTTCAGTTTCATGAGGATTGAATCTTTTGCCTAGTTTGAAGCTACGATGGATTTTACAATGTAAAGGGCTCTAGGGCATCTCTGCTCAGTTTCAGCCATAGGCCTGAAGCGAAGTAGCTCAAGGCCGGTCGGAACGCTTCACTTTCAAAACCAGTTTCCTTTGACTCAGATGGAATTCCAGGTTGATTATTAATTATACGTTTGTCGTAGTCGTCTACACTAGCAGTTGAATAAATGTTTCATTTCACCACGGTCGTTTTAGATCCATACCATACAATAAATAGGCGCATCACCAGTAAAGCAACGCTCTATCGAAAGAAAGTTTCTATTATATTGATTATTTTAACGACCTCTGCCATATAACAACAAACATTATATTAAAATAAGCGATTCCACAATAAACATTTGGCATGTAGGTAACATTTAAAATTTTTAGAACTTAGAAACTGTAAACCAGAAAAACATATTTCAATTTACAAAACGGAACTTTTTAAATTACAATACGTTTTTCTTATTATGAACATTGCATTTATTCGTTATTTGTTTTTAAAAATAGGCGTTAAAAATAAAATTGTTTTCTGACATCAATATAAATTTAAAGCGAGAAAAATTTCATAGAATGATTTTCTATGAATTTTGTTGCCATTTAAGCTACAGAAAAGTTATAACAGACTTTGGTTGTCTTTCATGATGAAGCTCCAGCGCTTGCCACTGTACATGAGTCGTTTAACTAGTTCAAACGTGGCCGCACTAATCTGACTGACGATCTGCGTGAGGAATATTCTTCTACGGCGACAACTAACATCAGTGGTGTGTGGCTCATGATAGCGACTGACACAAGAGTGACCTACCGGCAAATTTGGACAAACTTAGCCATTTGTATGAGTCAAGTGCACAAAACTCATAAGGAAAATTAAGCATTTAGAAAGCTTCATACTCGGTGAATACCTCAGAATTTGACCGAAACTCAAAAATTCCGTCATGTTGATTGGCGCCGCGAAGTAAGGTAATAATTTTCCGGTGGTGACTTTAATTTTGTATACGACATAGTTAAGGGTGACGAAAGTTGAGCTTACTGTCACGATCCTGAAACCAAAGATAGTCTGCTCGATAGGTATCTCCTTTCGAGATATTGCCTATGGAAGTAAAACGAGGTAAAAGTGTCGGAGAAATAAAATAGCCTCCTTTTTAGGCTAATTTAGTTACGAGTGTTCGGTCAAGTAATGACGTCAAGGAACCCATCGATCAAAGCGTTGTCGATCCTCTTCATTGTCACAACTTTTCTCATTGACGTCTTTGGTAGTCTCCAATTCATATTGAGCTAGAATCGGGGGCTTAAGATCCCAGCCTCCCAAATTTAAATAAGAAGGTAGAAGGAGTTATATCCACCACCAATTCAATGCAGATTTGTGTAGTAACATATGTGGGACGACCTTTCTATCAGAGATTCAAAAAATCCACAAACACATTTGGCTAAGCTTAACGAATGAAAAATCTCCAATTGTAATTTATTTGTAATATTACACTTCGAAAGATCTTAGTTTAGAGATACATGCCAATTACTGAACTGAGTTACGAGTATGACTGACACCCATCTGTCTTCCTTCTTTTATGTGAATAGCTTGATTTTATTAATGGCTTCTGTAGAGTGTCGTCATAACTCATTCAATTTTTATGTAGCTGAGATAATGAATTTGTACATACAAAATTTATACAAGCTCTTTTAAAAAGTAATCGAGTAAATGACTGTTATTATTATATGCGAAACGTAAAATAAATCTCGTTACAATAATATTAGATTCGTTAAATCGCTGAAGTAAATAAATGAATTTTCGTCTTCTAATAATTGTTTTCGCTATCGAAAGGCTTTTTCAATGTGGTGGCTTAGTGGTTAGAAAAAGATTGCCTTCTAACTAGGAGGTATTTATTTCGATCCTGACCACAGGAGAATTAACCACTGAGTCCTAACTGCACTCAAGCCAATCGCTCGGTATTTTCGAAAGTATGTTAACTTGTAGCGTTCATAATGTGTTACCGTATTGATGAAAACGCTCGCTAGCAGTCTCTGACCTACATTTAAGATTTAAGAGTTTCTAAGGGCTTCGAAGGGGCTCAGCCCTTAAGCGTTGCACGCCAGCCCAATGACTGGTTTAAGCTGAGCCTCTCATTCTGAAATAAAAGATCGTGGGAGAGTGTGTTTCGGCAATTGAATGATGAAAAACCTGGTATAATGCAAAATGATGCAAAATGCAAAATGATGAAGGTATTCATATTTTGAGTTCTGTACGAACAGATTATGATAGTAGAATTTGTAAATTATTATATTACAGATTTACAATCTACTTAGACGATACACGCTACAGCATCTACACGGAAAGAAACGATTTGGCCCATTTATTACTTGAGAAGCAGCCCATAAAATTTATTTATCAAGTGTAACGCTTCACAGCAACGGATCCCGCCATACGCCCAGCCTGAATACGCCCTGACCGCCGTAGTTATGCCAGAGGTCGCCACTGACGAAAACGTTCCGGCAGCTAATCCAAACTAAGTCTTTCATCCTTATTACTTTCTACGACTTAGTTGTGAAGTGGAAAGGGTGATTTATCTACAACTGAACAAACTGTCACCGGTTGAGTAATAACGTCAAATCCCTACCTACCCGCGTTTATCGCGGGGCCGATCTCAGAGCCGCGCCGCGGCCGACTCTAGAGTTAAGATTCCGATGAGAGATTGCGTTCTGAATTTAAACTATGTACTTAATTATAGTAGGAATGGTAGTCTATACATTTATATTTTGTACGTTTTTAGCTAGACATTTTTCGAAATAGTAGTCGTGTTCATGGTTGTATAACGGTTGAAACCTTCAGTAATTACTGAATTTCGTAGTTATAACTACGAAAACTGTGAAATATATTAACTATTTTAAGTTGAGAGCAGCCAAATTTCTATAAGCATTCCTATATATTTTGAATAATAATAATAACTTACGTTTTCAGAACGAGATAATATCAATTTTAGCATACATTTTGTATAAAGCACATTGGACTAAAAATCGAATAACTTATCTAAATGCTATATTTAATTCATAAATTAATTAAATAGTTAACTAAAAATGATTGAATTTATGTTATAAAAATGCCACCCCGGATCTGATTTGTTCCAAAGGCTTCTTGCAGTGTTGCTTCTTGCAGCATTGCCTAATTGGATGTACAAATTAATCTATCCGAAAAAAATAATTCTCGTCCAGTAACATGCCAAAGTTAGGCAAAGGCAGCGTATGTAGCAATGCTCCACATCGCTAAATTCACTAAGGAATTGATTATCCAATTGTAAAGATAATTAGGAATATCAAGTTTTAAACAGATTTCACTAATGGAAAATGAATAGCTAATGATAATTTGGTTTGAATACAAATACTGTGTATAGAGTTAAAAAAACATTTTTAAATAAAAAGGAGCGCTCAATAAAATTGATGTCAATAATCAAAATTTTTCTACCATATATAGTGTCGTAAAATGTAATAAATCCACTAAAAATATGTGATGAAGTTAGAAAAAAATATTTGGTGCTTATGTGTTTATTATCTTTCTCACAACATCGTGGTATCATGATGTTGCAAATCACACTGTTAATAATGCAAAAAGATGTGAGGGACACTGTAAGTTTCTGGAACTGGTCAATTATATAAATAATGTTTAAAGAGTAATTACTACATTTGAAAATAGAACTCTTTGGCTGGAAAATACAGTTTGCTTCATCTGTCATTTGTTTTTACATGATCTTGTACAATTTTAAGTGTAATTTGACAGCCCAGCGAAGCCTTGCTCGGTTTCTAACTGCTTTTAGCGATGAAGCAACATGCAAAATGGTTATTTATAACTGGTTTGTATAATTCGAGCGCAGTCGTGTCAATCTCAGCAACAAGTTTCGTGATGTTAGCCCTTCCACCGTTGTGAACAACAAAAACATCGATTCTATGCACCGTATGATAGAAACAGACAGGCATGTAGCCTACCATGAGGTTGGGGAATTCTTAGGCACAGACATGAGTCAAATACCATCAATCCTATCAATCCTATACACACATTTGTGTATAAAAAAGCTATGCTCGCGGTGGATTCCATACAATTTGACAAAAGTTCAAAAATGGACCACGTCCAGACATACTAACAGGTAACGAAACATGGATTTATTGCTACAGAGTAGCAATGATTGCTTCTTTTTTAATAAAACTGGACACGTGGCTACTGTTGTTTTGAAGAATTGTTGTACCGTGGATAGTGATTGGTACATGGCCATTTATTTGCCGGAAGTTATTGATGAACTCCGTAAAATAACCGTAAACGTTGTATCGTTTTGAACCACGACAATGCCAGTTCTCACACGTCCAAACAGACAAATAAATTTTTGAAGGACAAAAACGTAGAACTTAAGACCAATCTTACAAATATTTCCCATCTGGTATCTTGTGACTTTCTTTTGTTCGCAAAACTTAAGAACCAATTACGCGGTCAAGATTTTCATCATCAGAAGAGGCTATCAAAGAGTATAAGAAACATGTTCCGGAGGTCATCAGGGAGAAATGGCATAAACTTTTTCAAAATTGGTTTATACGTATGAAAAAGTGCTTTTTTTGCTAACTGAGAATATTTTGTAAAACAATAAATTCATTTTTGACCACTCATAGTAATTTCTTCCCATTCTTTCCGGAAATTTTCAGTGTGCCCTACGTTTGGTTTAGATAGTTAACATTACGAAATGAGCTTTTACAGAACAATTGATAAATATCAGCGATGAAAAAGTTTGTTGTAATATCGCTATAGTGGACTAATTATAGATCAAACGTTTCTTGTTACCCTTTGGAAAATATGCTTGAAGTTAATTGACATTATATTGTGCACATAGCATTAGTAGAATGTAAACTCTTGATTACAAAGAAAACACACATAACACATTTACATATAAACGTAGATACACACACACACATCTGAACAGGTAAACAGCATACGCATACACGCACACGTGCGTACGTGCAAACTCACTCGTGACGCATTCGCACACACACAGGCACACAGGTTATTTTTGTACAACAGTTCTATCAAAACATCGATTCGCTCTCAGCTCGCTTCATGAATTTTCTAAACTAAAATCTTACATAATTTGTTTATTCCCTCGACGGTCCCGTAGCGCACAGGAGATATTTATGAAAAAAGTTAACGTGCTTTCGCCGGTTTCGCCGCGTCACGGCGCCTATGAATTGTTTACTTCAATACACCGAACGCGTTTGTTTACGCGGCGCGCCGGATAGAGCTATAGCAAGGTTACGGCCCCGAAGCGAAAATCCTGTTAGACAGTTTATTTCACAGGGGTTGTCTGGCGGTGTTTGTTTTTCCAATGGCGTGAATTTATTACCCATTCAGATAGAAGATATCACGTATTTATATGCGAAAATTTTAGTTCTACGCGTGTTTTAAGTTGCAGCTATAATATACGGTTGTATATGTGGGTATCCAAAATTTTACAAGGTTCGAACAGAAGAACAGAAGAAAAGTTTGTCATAATAAGAGTTTGGAACTAAATATTTTTTTTTATAATTTTATACTCAAATGATGTACAAATTTAAATGAAAGAAGGGGCTTATCATAAATATATATGGATGAGTGATGAGTGTCTTACTGATGTATTAATCGCATTGTATTCAAATATTGCTATTTGTGTTACATTTTTATTCTGCCACTGCTGAGTATATACTCTTTTCCTTTAAGATTGAGGGTTTCGTAGCTTCAACTATCTATTCTAAGCCGGTGCGTCAACAAACTTTGTCAAAAAATTTAGTGCCAATGTTTAGCATCATTGGTCATTTCGCCAATAATGATAATATGAGTAATTCGTTGAATAAAGGACTTACAAAAGTTTGTACGACTCTAATGCCAGCACCGTTGATTTGATATCGTGAATATTATAAGAAATGGCATCTAATTTTAATCAGGATCAGGATTAAAATACTGATTTCTCAAATAAAAATCTAGATCTCAAATATAAATTAATAATAAAACAAAATCACGTTCGTTTCTTATGACGTGTTTTTGTCATTAAATAACTTATACATTTTTTTAATAGTTGTTTAAACAGTCATAATGTATTGCTTTTCTCATCTACATACAAGCTAAAATAAATACAATAATTGAACAAATACCCAAAACGAATACATGCTTATCTAAACGTAACTTTAATATTTACGTCGCTAAAGAATTTATTGAAATTTCTAAAGAAAATCCATTTTCTGACTTCTGGATTATGTAAATGTCACTTCATATGCGCACGAGACCACCACAGCGCTGGCCAAATTATTCGACTTTGTGCGAACACCTGCGAGCTGCCGCATCGCCACGTCTTTATAACTTTAATTCGCCGCTTAGAGATGTGGAGTTATCGATAACGTTATAATCCACTTATGACGTTTTTGAAGTATTCTTTTTTCTGTAACTAATTTTAGGTTACAAAAATACGATTAAAGTAATCAAGAAAAAATAATATATTCAATCATTAATTTTTCCTTTTATTTTGTTTTAGTTTTATTAGAATAATTTCACCTCGAATCGGATAGCATGATTTAATTAATTAAGGAATTCCCCTAATACGTTTCTGCATTCTGTTAGCAGTGCGAAGTTCTTTTACAATTTAGAAAAGTGACTAGGTGCCTATCATGTTTAATGATAGGTGATCGTGATCGTCTAGTGGCACTGTATTATTTTTCGTATTTTCACTCTCGCAATTATATATGAACTGGTCTGATCTTCACCGGTCCGCATGTCCCTTTATTTCACTGGACTGCGCGTGAGCAAACCACTCCGACGGCAGCGAACAAGCAAGATGTGTCGTCTCGCCAGCATGCCCCACGCGCCCCGCGACTTCAGTCGTCTATGACCCCTGGGAGATAAGCTACAATTTAAACATGGGGAAAATTGCCTAAACGGTATTAATGAACTATGTGACGTGAAATTCGCAATTGTATTCAATATGAAATAAATGGGTATTGCATCACTATTTATAAGTTTAAAAATTCAATCTAAAGTAATATAAGCAAAAGAATATATTTTAATGGTAAGTGTCTGTTGCATTGTCATACATAGGAGTTCTCATATGGGCTGGTGATTAAATCATTAATATTAACAAATGAAAATTGTGAATAAATAAAATGTGTTTTGTTCTAAAAAATTCTTTTTAATTTTTGTAAAGCAGTGTTTTTTTTTTGGATTTATAAATCGTATGGTTGAAATTTTAAAGGAGAAGGCATACAAAGTAAATCACTTTGGAAGCTACGAGTAAGAAGGAGCTAAATACAAACCAGAGAGAAAAAGTTAGGAATAAACCTTTAATGTATTTTTATATACTTTTATTTTATTTTAGTCTATGGCATCTGCTATTTTGTCTATCATATTTAATCAACATTGATGGAAAAATGACACATAACAAAGCTGTGACAATCGGATGAACAGACGGAGGGACAGATAGAAAGGGAATTACAATAAAACTATGTACATATTTTTTTTCAGTTTTTGACAATTAAAACAAAAAAATCATTGAATTGATTGAAAGTTTTTTACAGAATGAATATATGTTGGTTTTCATTCTCTTGTTTTAATATACGTATATACGTACATATATATACGAGTACATATATATATGTATGTATGTTACATACATATATATATGAACGTATTTTTGTATCAATATATTATTAGTATCAAGTGTATGTATATGAATCCAACAATCGATAAATCTTAATACAACACTAAATTATCGAAAATTATTTCCTAAACCGGCGATTGATAATATCGGCTTGTTAAGTACAAAGTTCCTTTTTCGATTATAAAGAGTAAATATTTAAATGAAACATATTCACTGCTAAGACAATCTCAAAAGAAAATGGATTATTTTATTTAATGGAAATAAAAGAGAAAAAGAAAAGGAAAGTTTTGTATTTATCATGAAATATTTAATGTCAACCAGCTCTACATACATTAAAAAAAAAGTATCTTCCATACATCTGTTAGACATTGATAAACACCGAAAATATTTCATCCATCACCATTAAAGTTGACACCTATAGACAGTTATTCCATGGAGAATTAGGAATTTATTTTTTATTGTGTATTTTGTTGCATATGAGTACTAATTTGCATAAGGAATTACATTGCGTAATATTTTCGACTATAAAACACGTGCCAACGTCGGGCTGGCGGACTTCGAATTAAAAAAGGAAAATAATTGGTCGTATCTTTATCTGGTCGGAACAATGGGTATATACCTTAATGTCTTATTTCGGAGCAGAGTTTTGGGAAACTTTGAAGTTCTATGAACGTTACAAGTAAAATTAATGTCACGTTTTGAAGCAAAGCTTTGTGAACCAGGGCGAAGTTCTATGTATTTTACAAGTACAACTAATTTCTAATTTTGAAGCATAGCAGTGTGCATCAGTGTGGAGTTTGATGAACTTTATAAATACGATTAATGTGTAGTTTTTTGTTTGTACGTCACAATAACATATGCTAGAACGAACAGAAAAAGAAATAGACAAAAATATGGAGTTCGAATTATATGCGTTTGAGAGTAGTGCCTATATGCAGTTATGTAACAGTTTTCTATAAATAAGTTATTATAAAATTTAGTAAAACACAATATACGATAAGCTGCGGTTTCACAAAATCAAGAGAAGTACGTTAACCCTCGTCACTGACAAACGTATTAATTCAGTCGTTCGAAGTAATCAATTTGCTCAGGTCTTTCCAGACGGAGCGCTAAGGTTTCCCTCTTTATGTATTCCTAGAACTTCCTATAAAATTAATCTTCTTTAAGAGCACGTAATCAGAATTTATTAGAGCAGCGCAGCTCCATTCTCCGCGATAACCCCAGATCGGTCGCGTGCCTGGCGCCTCTCGGCCGACCCGGAATTCCCTTGTTCTGGAGCCCACGTACCTACTTTCGAAGGGATTAATAAAGTAGTGCTTGTTCTTTGTGCGTTCGTTGACTGGCTTAAGATTATTGATGGGCACTTAGCGAATTGTGCTTTTCAGGATTTTCCTACACGACGTTTTTATTCTACATATGTCTTTTATCTACGACTAAGCGTAAAATAATGTTTGCACATATTTAAAAAAAAAACGACGGCCAAGTGCGTGTCAGGTCATACGCAGTGTAGGGTTTCGGAGTTGCACGTTACAATATACGAACTTTAGAAGGGCATTTTTTGTTTGACACTATAAATAATTAAGTTTATGGTTGAACGGCTATTGAAGTCAAAATACACATTTCGTACACTTATATTTATAACCTGTTTTATATAACTAAACACTTTATCAAAATAAATTACTTTGATAAAATATTTGAGTAAGACAATGGAATTTGTACAGATGATAACTATTCATTTATTTTAACATTTCGTGCTCTAATAATACATAACATTATCATCTTCAGTTTTTATCACGTAAAACATTAAACTGTATAGTTTACTGGAATAATCACAGCATTGAAGTTCCGGGATTCTTTGTACGATATATTTATAAAATTTATCTCGGCGATTTTCGTTCACCGGTACACAAATTTTGTTTCTTTTTAGTGTTTTATTAAGTGGTATTTCATAAGATGCAAATTGACTTTACATTATGAATAATAAATATCTCTGTAGTTCAGTATTTCTATAATATTGTCAATACAAGTTTCACAGGTAGTAGTCCAAGAAAATAGGTCTTAAAATGGAAAATTGAGATAAAAATTTAAATTTTTCATATAAGCTACGATGAAAGATGTAAAAGCGAACTGTGTAAGTTTTTTTTTGGAAATCATCCCCGAGAAGCGAAGAAAAAACAAAAACCTTTTTTCTTTATTTCTGGGAAAACGGTAAGGATAAGAAAAAAAAACTTAAAAATAAAAATTTAGAGCACCAAATTTCATAAAATAATGATCTCTTTACTTTATTCGCTATTATCAAAATTAACTGAAATAAGGTGGCTAGAAGCTAGAGAATAACAGCAACAGCTTTAAAAAATGGATCGCCTCAAAAGACGAGACTTTTTTTGAGATAAAATTCGAAAATTGCCTAAGAGCTAGGAAAAAAATAGTAATTTGTGATGAGTAATACTTTGAAAAATCTGTTCATTCATTTTGATTGGAAATGAATGCGTTTTTAACAACAAAAAACAGACCGAACTAGTCTTTACATCTATGTGTGTACGTGTGCACACGCGCGTATATTTGTGCGCACGCGCGTGTGATTGTCCAAGTGCGAGCGCATGCGTGTGCACGTGTCCATATGTAAGCACAGACAATACAGAATTGGTTCATTGGCAATAAGTTATCTGGTGTGCAGCCGGCGCATCCATAAGGATGACGTCAATAATAATGTCGTGACATATATTTTGTTCGTGATCGAAAGAAAGACAGTATTTAATTACCATGCAACATATCAGGTGGAGGAGAAGTGGCTAAACAGAGAACAAGTTTAGGTTAAGTATTAAAGTACCTTGCGTTTTAGAGGGACCACGATAACGGCGGTCGACGACCGCAGCAAACTAAAATAACAACTTCTGGGTTTGTAGTCTCTCTCGTTTTTCCGCCGTATTCTTCTTTATACTTATCCATCGTCAAGCATTATTTAACGGCATTCGAGCAGACGATACACACGTGCGGTAACAAAGCAACAAAGACTTGATACGTGCGCGAGCGCAAAAAGCCATTCACCGTCGAAACGCAATTAACTCGTAACGAGGGTGTGAGAGGGCGCGTCACTCGCACACCTCGTCCGCTGATAACGCGTCCAACATTTGCTAACTTTGCGTGGGCGGAATGTTTCGCGTTTCACTGCCACTGGAAGAAGTCTTCTCAAGTTACCGTTTTATATACAGGTTGAGTGTAAATGGCTCTCGGTAGGGATGCGATAATTCAATTTCATGATTTCAAGAGATCGCAATGGCTTACAGCCACGAACTGGTCCTGATTTTTAAATCATCATTTTTTATTGATGTACGCTTTAATCTTGTGAGTTAAATTTGAGTAAGAACCTGAATGATCGCATCGTGATGGTAAATAAGGCTTTCTTTTAAAAAAAATTAGTTTTTATAACAAATTCGTTTTACGCTTTCAACAATTCCGTTATTACAAAAAAATTGATAAAAACTGCTAAATAACACTTTTAATGCTCTTTGTACTAAATAACATAACAATTGTTAGAAATTCACAATATTATATGTATGTTATGTAATAGTGAAGGCCAATGTCAAAATTTTGTATGCCAGCATGCAACGGATCAATACATTGTCATGTCAAAAACCTTACAGTAGTCGGAATAGACACGAAAAATTCCATTATTTAAATAAAATCAACATACAATATTCGTTTACCGCCTTTTGGTATACATTGAAAACGGTTGAGCCTGTTATTTTTGTTTGATCACGAACGAGTTTGGTGTTAAAGTGTACCTGGCTCTGGGTCCTAACAATGCTCGAGGCCTGTTTAAGGACCTGGGAAATTTGTTTCTGTATTTTAAATGACGGGTTTTTTAACCCTTTATTCCTGAAATTGATGTAGAACAATTTTCGGTTTTTATACTGTGACGCAGGTTGGTCCTTTGTGGGCTCTGTCATATTTAAAGTTAAGTGTAAATGTTGAATTTGCTGTTGTGGCATTTAAAATATTTATATCGTTAACTGAAGATCACTTAAAATGACATTCCTTTTACCAGGATCTTGATAGTTTAAAATAGATCTAGACGGGGGCATGACTTTCATTTTTTCTTTAACGTAATAAGACAATCACTAATACAGATTCGCATATAAGTTTATAAAAAAATAGGTGGATACAAATAATTGTATGGCGACGGACTATTTGTTAACGGACGTAGGACGGGCACGCGAAGAAAGTACCCAATTTTAAAATGTTATTATTGTAATAAAATTATACATAGATGTCGCTGTTTCGTGAAACCTAATTTATGAACAGGAGTAAGGAAATATTTAATATAATGTCGCCAACTTGAGTCTAGCGTAATTGACAGCGTAACGACAGATAGGTCTATCAGGTCAGGACTGGCCTAGGCATGAAAGTTCCACAGTCCGAAATAAGCCATCTTTCTAGCGAGCGAGGCTCCGCTGAGCTGTCAAATTACACTTTTACACTCGTAGATAATCATACTATGAAAATTTTCGAAAAATCGGCGATTGACAGCATCTGTTACAGAAATGTACTAACTGACTATATTTTATATAATTATAATAATATTCTTCACTTGTATACTAAATTTGAGATTTTAGAAAATTCACTATGTACCGATTTTTTACTACTTTAACGCTTGACTGACGCCAGTTACAAGATTTACGTGACTGAGGATCGTAAAACTTATTTTTAATCAGTATACTGGTTGCTTATTGATTTTAATATTTTAGAAATTAGTTGCGAGGTATTTAGTTCTTTTATACAATAAATTTACACCGGCGCCCGCGCCAAACGTAAACGAAACCGGATGGCAGGCTATTTCTTTACTCCACCAATGTAACGCAATATCAAAAATCAGTTTTTAGAAAATACTACCAGTTTTTGTTCGTTAGCCTCTGAGACTTAATATAACATTAGACAGAAAAAAATATGTACATTAAAGATATTCGATTTTATACTGTATAAATTCACACCTACCGAAATATCTAGGTAGAAATTTCTTTTCAATCGTACAATTTAGAAAATTTTACGAGGAATCTAAATATGACAAAAAAATAATTCATTAATTTTCACGTATTCAAATCTTAATTTTTTTTAGCAATGAAATATAGTAAACCAAGCAATATATCTCTAAAATTGAAGGTTAGATTTTAAAGCAATTGAAAAAAAATCTCTTATTTTTCTACTAACTAAAATTCTTTAAAATTTACTTTCATCCCTTAAAATTAAAACCTCCCTAACTCGGTTTTGATTGGAGGAAAAAAAGAAAATTTGTTTTTGTGTAAAATTTTAAGCCATACACATTTTAATTAGAAGTTTTTTGTCTAACTTTTATCGTTATTCACCAATTGTGAAAAAAGACAGTTAAATTTTTTTTTCAACCCGTGACCGAGTTGCAGATACGAAAACTTTTACAAATTATTTTTGTATCATTAAAATGGCATTATATCAAAAACGCAAATTCAAGTGCCAAAATTTAGATTACATATCTTATTTGACTCAACTATACAGTTCGTGACAAGAGGTGATAAAAATAATTCGTTCGTAAGGCACTCTCCAATGTTTTCACATTACGCGTTGTGCTATAGTACTAAAATGATATACTGTAATACCTAAGATTATGACTTAGATTATCTAACAATTTTTTTAACTTTGTTGTTATACACTAAAATCTAAATTGAAACATTTGGTACAAAGAGAAGTAGCAAAAGACGATTTCAAAAATAGCTTATAGGAAGCGTACTTCTCTTAGAGTGAAATTGCATCAATTTTCTGTTTAATAAATAAACACGAAAATACATATTGTATTTACAATTATATTAAAAGTATATTCATTTGCAAAATTAAACTTTGTTTGCAATCTTATATAAATAATTTCCTTTAAACTGTTCAAAAAGAATTACAAAACCGACATTATATTGTGGAAATAATAGGGAAAAATGATTATTTTTTAAAGAATATACACAAAAATATAATAAAATTCATGTCAAAAGTATACCTAATACTAGTAACTAACACAAAGGCGAGTATTAATACTGAGAAATTTTCCTTAATAATTAAATATCCACAGCGTCAACCATCGTAGTAAAACATAAAATGAACAAAAAAGCTCACAGCGGTGTTTCTCTATCAAATCCTACTTCGGCCAGGCAAAAGTTTATTGCCACATATGTCGTGCATTCATGCTTCGTAAAGCAGTACTTTATAAAAAACACCAACAATTTTTATATACCAAATGAAGACTCCACTCATTATAAATATATATCATAAAATTAATAATTAACAAATAAGTGCGTACACGAATAGTGAAACAGTTTGCCTATAGTCTGCCAGTTCAATTGATGTCATTTTTATATACAAACCAAATAGACAGATGGGGATGAACAGCAGCCTAGGACTACTGCATTGTCAGGAAATTGCCGTATGTTCTCTCAGAAGTGTATCTACTGGTTGTAGTTTGAATGGGGAAAGAAAGGTAATTCCAGCATTTCAAGGCCACGAATTCAAAATCCCTACCAGACACTGCGGTTCGGAGCGCCGATAGAATTGCTCTAGCCTTGTATTTGTACTCATCAAAAGATCAATTCGGTTTGTTAAATAAATAGCCAGGAGTAAACAGGGCTTAAGAGGCAAAAAGAAAAAGTCTATTTTCAGGGAATTCTTTTAGCAGTGCTTTTTGGTCAGTAACAAAGGATTTTACTATCCGTGCCCATTGTTCAGTGTCTGCAAGATTTCAAATAAATAAACTAAAAACTATATATATATACATATATGTTTTAGTTTATTTCCTGAAACTGAAATAAATTTTATACATATAAATATATATTTTGTCTTTGTTTTAAAAATATAAATTTCCATTCACGTTACGTCGAACTAGTTCCAATTTATATTTTTTATATCTTAAAGTATCGACGCACAATAGCATTATACTATAACATTTAAAAATATCTACAACAGGCTAAAACACTTAGAGAGAGGACTCATTGTGTTACATAATTTATCGAGAAATGAGGTTGTGGAGTTTAGTGCTAGGATTCTCCTAAGTGACAAGTAAACATAGGTCGTGAGAATTGATATGGACACGAGAAATAGAGACAAAGGACGTCAAACGCCTGCGATATGTATGAGCAACGTCTTATGTCTCCGTCTCGCATATGCTATATTTATTTTTGACATCTGTACATAGAGACGATGAAAGTCGTTAGCGTCCTACAGAACACAGTTCTAAAATAAACAAAGTATTCTTGTAATTTTAAAGGATGTTATTGTTCCAGATTTAATGATAACAGGATTTTTTTTATTTTAAGAAGATAAGAAAAAGGGATAAAATAAACTATAGCGAGATTCTCTGTCGATGTCATTTTTCGAGTTTATTATTTTCGGAGGAGAATCCACGGGCGGACCCCGTCTACCCCAAGTTTGAATAACACTTCAACGTCCATTACACGTATACGAATGTTCTGAAATTCGATGATAAATTTTCTCCCTGATATGTGAATAAGGGCAGATTCGTAGGAAGACAACGCGAGAATAAATGTCCCTTATCGAAAAAAATATTTGATATTGTAGATTATTATTAAGGAAAGTTTTCATACACAATTACTCAAAGGCGTTCATTTTAAACAGATTTTTTTTCTATTAAAGCTACGTAGTACTGGTGGATAATATTTCAAATGAAAAATTTCTATATGAAATACGAGGGTATTTTTATAAGATTGGTATTTCTATAAGAGGGTAGAACGGCGAAAGTTATACTTGATTTATGGTAAATCTATGAGTTCATAAAATGAAGTATTTCATTTACTGCAGATATTTGTATCAATAGTACAAATATCGCTCATTTCTTCGTCCGCGTGGATATGCACAAGACATTGCATCTACCGACCACGTTCTTGAACGTGACACAACTTTAAACTGAAAATTTATTCAGGGATGTCATGCACAATTATCTTGGCAATGAACGAAACCGAGGCTACACGTTCGTGTCTGTGATGTTTAATCGGGAAAAGTCGGCTCCTGCCTATATTATAATGAATTTCACAAGTAATTATTTCACAAATAAAATATTGAAGATTGTAACTCATATTGCTTTTATGCGTATGGAAATAAAAAAAAATGTATTTTTAAAAATACAGGTATTTTTAAAAATATAGGTAAGAGACACAAATACTTAAGTATTAGTCCCGATTTGTTCTTAATTCGCAGAAGCAGTATCGATCACACGACGTTATTTAATAGTTTATAAGTGTATAAGAATTAGAAAACGTATAAGTATTCCTACTCTGGTGTAGTCACACATTTTTTTTTTTGGCGTTAATTATTATTGGGTTTTAATAATACACAAATAACAAAAATCCAAAAACATACAAGTAAAGATCGATTCTAGTCGTCTGTACACATATAGTACTTCTAATACCTGATCTTGCATCTCTCTTAGGTACTGTATTATACATGTCTACTCGAACTAATGCCTACAACTAGTAGATATTAGATTATATTTTTACTTTTAATGATCCCAGAATAAGTTTCTCAATTTAACAGTATTTTAGTTACAGTAAGACGTAAATTCTTAATACATTTCTTGACCTTAATGGCCAGAAAATATTTCCACCGCCAGCCTAAGTTATTAGAAAATATAATACTTCTATTCAAGAGCACAATATGGTATCAAAAAAATATACTAAACCTACAACGGCCTATCTGAATACAGAGAAATTGTTCTTGTTACCAATATTGATACTCAAGTATATAAATAAATATATTACAAACGATATTTATTCTATTTTTATGCAAAGTAATCAATTTTACCAATGTAACCGGGTCAATTTGTATCTTGACCACAATTCCGAAGTTATTCCTAAAGTAATAGCGACTGTTGGCGTTGAGGATCAATTTCAAGTAAGTTCAGTGCTAGTTATTACGAATATTGACTTTCCACATCAACATTAGCTGTATGAAAAAAATACTTTCCAGATAGGTTTGATCTTTACACAACAATTTGAAAAATTTGATGTTTTAGCTTTGTAAACGTACTGTTGGAGTTGAATCCAAATTTTAGATTTTTTATAGAGTATTCATCTTATGCTTTTTAATTATGAGTGGTTAATTTTTTTATTGTTGAAGTGAAACTTCTATAGAATCGTTGTGATTTCAAACCGGATGCAACGGAAAAAACGCTAGGTAAGAGACACAAATACAAAAATGTGTAGGACAGAGTGAGAGAACAAATGTTGGTATGTATGTATATTGCACACTGTTTAATACTTGCTTGTATTTGAGCATTTAACGTGCGTTAGTATATGTGAAAAGTACGTGAGTTAATACAATTGTACACTGTATACGGCTGCCTATTACAGCTTTTTAGTAAGAAGTCAGCGTGGTGTGTTAATATTTAATAGTGTTTGTGAGTATTTTTATATCTTGTTGTGCTAAATAACAAATTTTATAAGATGCCGAAATCTAATGCCGAAATGTGTCGTCAGTATCAACGCAAAAAAATGAAAATAAAATTAAAATTAAATGACATATGTTAAATAAAATATAAATTATCTTTTAAAATAAATCAACATACTTTCATTTTTATCCTTGTTATATATATTCATCTCATTCTTTTGTCGATTTATTGAAGTTTCACTTCTATCGTGTGTGAATCGCACACATACCTTTTTTTATGGAACTCTGAATTTGATTTTCATTGAAGCCGACTAGAATTTTGTTTTAAAGTTAATAAAAGTAAGTGCGTAAAATATTATCATATTTTAGCATTATTTGTGTCATAGAATTTCGTGTTCCGGTAATAGACGACGATATAACCAATATTAGTCTTTTATACAATATATATTTCTTTCATACAATATTTATTTCTTTTATACAATACATATTAAGTATTTTATTTGTTGACGGCAGTACCGCAGTGCCGCTGTCGCGCCTGTCACGAAAGTTACAATGGTTACACCAAATCAAATATCATTGAACTAGTGTTAACCTCCGCATCGGGGAAATTGAAGTTCTGCTATCTCTATTTATTGCGATGGATCCGTAAAGCAGAAGCTAGTGAAATCTGTTATATGTTTATCGGCAGAAGGAGAGAATAGCAGTGTTCAGGGCGTGAAAATGATGTGTACATTTACGGTTATTGCGGTGTAAAATTTTATTTGTTTCCAGTCGTGTGCGGCCTGAACGCTCCTGTAAAATAAACATATCGACAGTTATCGCGACTCTCGTCTTTACAATTTCCATCGATAACGCCGTTCCGGGTTTTATCGCGCCATCGGAAAAATGTGAATTTAGATATGGGATACTTGGAAAAATTTATTAATGGCATGCATAGGGAAGTCTTCAGCTCAGGAAATGAATTGTCGTGCAATGTGTAACCATCAAAATGTATTTCTAAATGTACTTAGTTATTTACAGTGTACATTCTAAAATAAAATACTCGGTGAGATCGGCTTCTTCTTGTTTTGTGTTGTAAAATGTTTGGGCGTAATTTATTTTGCATTTGATTTCATTTTTAAACTCTTTTAAGATTTCTTTGTAAGTCCTTACCGTTGCGTCGATAGTTTTTAAATAGAATTTAGCTGAGCCTACCGTATGCAGACACAAGCCTGCTTTTTTCTGCTGTTCACTCTAATTCTTCAACGCAGCCAAAGTTTCATAGTTATTGTAAAATTCGCCGAAATCTTCGTTGGGCAAACCGTGAAGAACTGTTACCATCTTTATAATCTTTATATTATTTCAGTTTTCCTTTCTTCATACCTGGCGCCTCCAACAGTGCAGAGTGCGTAGCTCAGGGTGATTTCCTTCTGGAGCTTTGATGAAGTCCACAAACTCAAGCATTCAAATGAAAGAGGTCTCAAACTCTGAACCGTTTATTGTGCGGTTCTTCAATATTTCTCTTTACGAATTTCAATAAGGTCTAATATCATATTACTTATAACAATCCACTTTTCTGTCATTATCGAAGCTCGTGCATCAGGCATCAGCCCTCGTCTCTTTTCTCTATACTCGTTTTTTTTTTCGCCTGCTCGGTTTTCAGTGTTCGAAAAAATAAATTTGAACTACCATGCGAACTCACATTCGCGAGATTGCGCGTGGAGTCCGGATGCCTCACAGTTCACCTACACCTAAGTCCACTACTACAGTATATATAAATACAATCTAATAGATTTTTCTTCTGAAAATAATAAAAGTGTTTAAAATAGTAAATAATAATGATATTACATTTTTGTTCACAATTGATATGTAAATGAACAAAATATTCTAAAGGTAAATGTAAGAGGATGACATTTTCCTAATCAAGGTATTCCGTTAATACAAGAAATAATCTGTAAAACAGATAACTCCATAAACTATCCCTAAACTTTCCCGCTATGATATTTCTCATTGAGTATTTTAGCTTTTCAGTTTCAAAAATATTGATTTGTTTTGCGGCATTCAACGTAGTTTTTTCAGCAAAGAAAGTCGAGGGATACAAAACATCAACCCACCAAGAACCTGAACATTTATTTTCAAATTGTTTTTTTTCCGTCTTTTAGTTGTGAATACTTTTAGTTGTCTCGTCTCGTCTCGGGGTCTTCTACACCATGTTAAGAATGCGATGCGGGCATGAGCCTATGGCTCGGATCCGGGCATCGTCTTGTAAGGGGCACTGCCATCTCGGGTCATGAGATGGCGACTATTGTTTGTATTGGGGTGTTCGTCAGCTCACATCTTATCCTCGCTCAGAGGGACGGGCAACAGGTCTCGTGGGAGCTGATGGACTCTAGGCGGTTGCTCGCATTATGGTATCGAGGTGTGTAGTGAGGTGTAGGGGCCTGCATTTGCGCGGTTGAAGGTGCGTCGCGTCCGCATCTTAATGTAGTCCTCCAAAGGTTCTATCTTCAGGACCCTGGCGATTACGTCATTTTTAACGAACCACTCGGCCCTCGCAATCATATGAAGCACCGTGTTTTGTTGGGCTTGAAGACGTTGGCACTGTAGCTCCGAACATAGGGCCGGTGTAACGCCGTATATAGCATTTGTATATAGCTATTTTTGTCCTTATGGGCAGTCTGGACGTGAGAATGGAGTGTAGTTTTGCGCGCGCAGCACGACTCATCTGGATGACATGATCCACTTGAGGTACCATGCGCAGTTAGTGGTCAATGTGGACGCACAGATACCAGACGCATCCTTTCCACTCCACCGCTTGCACAATTGAGTTGGCATGTTGCGTTGGCTGCCAGTCAATAGAGTGGCCGTCTTTTCCAGTTGTGGGTCAAAGTGGGCATGCTCGTAGCAAAGAACGTGCCTCCGCCATTAAAGGTATTAATTAATTTATCAAGATTTGATGCAATTGAGGTATTTTTTATGTTGATGAAATTCCAGACATTTTCCTGCAACAATTTCTTTTAAAATTTACAAAAATATCTTTCATTTTTTTTCATACTTTTCATTCATTTGTTAGAGTTCCGCATCCAAAATGTGTAATCAAATTAAAAATACAGTTTTCAGCAATTAATCTTGAATATTTGAGGTCATATATATTTAATGCCTTAAAAAAATCCGAATGGTAATGGTCTTTATGTTCCTAATTAATATGTTCTTTGAGCGCTTAAATTGTTATCATTGTGTAAATATATAACAAATATGACAGTTAATTATATTATTGTTATGTTGTTAATTATGCTTCCAGTGACTACAATGTGTAATTATATAAATGCTGTTATGGCATCAAAGCTTGTTTGTAATTTACTACTAATTGTCTGCTGTATAAATATTTTTACACGAGAACTGCGTAATAAATAGTTTTAAATAAAATAATTTTGGGAAAGACACGGAGTCGAGAAATCTCATAAATAACCTGTTTTGTGGTTGCACAAAACAGGTTATTTCAAGTAACTTGAAAGCGTTACAATTCCTTTGAGTATCTATCTCTGTCTGTCCGTCTGTCACATCTCATAAAATTACTTGGAAAACTAATTACAATATCAGAGGTACTCGAGTCAATATCAATCAAGAAGCTCGCCGATTTCTGGTGGTTAAAATCATCGAAATCGGCGAGATTCTACTATCCTGTGGAGTCTACTTTTTTCTGGCATGAGTTTGTGTTATGTGTTCTAAAGATATTCGAAAATAAGACCAAAGTTCATAACAATTACAATGTCTTTGTGTACATTTAATTTGAAACGCGTAACTTAAAAAATTATTTTTGCAACGTCTGCATGGTTAATTTTTATTCACGAAAGTGAAAAATGTTAGAGAAGCTGAACATGTGATCGCTTCTGCCGTGTATTGCGTTAAGCGGCTGTTCACTTACATATTTACATGTGTTAGGACTTTTCAACATATTCTGTTAAACTGTCTATTGCATTAATCAGCATAAACTTACATAAGTTTACATAATATAATTATTTTGCTAACACCTCGTCTTGTTTGTCATATTAATCAGCCATTCTCTTATGTTAAATAAGGGATTATTTCAACACCCTTTATTTTTTGCATTAATGGCGCTTTTTTCGTAAATATTTATGAGTTGTAAAATATTGAAATAAACTGTCAATCCTTCTCGTTCACGTAATCTACCGTATACAAAGTTTACACTTAAGATCTGTTTTAGCATGTGTAAATCCGTCTACTACATTATTCGTTTGTTAATTTTTATGATAATAACGATGCTTAAATTTTTTTTTGGAATGTTATCCAGGAAAGAAGAAAGTAGGTAGGTTTCATCGCCCTCGGATACTGAAATTACGTTGTTTTAACTCCACAATTGGCAGTTGACTAAGTCAGTCTTGAAGATATTTTGACATATTTAATTTTAACTTTAACAGTTAGTAGTTGACTATTGCAAATAAAAATTTGAAGCACACCGCTCACAATGTCGTATTACGACCTAATATGGCAAGCTGCTATTCAATCATGTTACCTAACTAGAGACAAAACGTCCAATTTGTACAAAAGCACCGACTTACATTCTAAGCCCACGGCATTAAAAGGTCTGGAGCCTTTTGTGAAAGGGACATAAGAAGGTAAGCTATACGAAGTAAGTTCTTTTGAAGAACGATATACATTTAAATTAGTGATCACCGTTGAAAAGAACGACGGGCCATTGCATCATAGGTTTCTCATTAGATAAAATATTTGAAAATTATTAGTGTTCGTTAGTGGAATTTGATACTTCCAACAAGTCACATAATTGTTTTTTTTTTTTGAAAATGGTTTATGTTTCTATTTTTTAGTTTATGTGCCTAACATATCGTATTTTACTAAAGCATCTGTCAGACGTATGATTGCAAACGCTTTTAATTAGTTGATTTTCGAACTTCGATCTCAAACAAATGTACTTTAATTTTACGTTTATAGTAAAAGTAGTAAGCAGATAAATGAAAAAATGACAAATTGTTAAATAAATCCGGCAATTTTGACAACTTACAGTCATTGAACAGTATATATATTAACATTTCAACGTTTGACAATTTATTTTGAAACTTTAAGACATCAAAAAAAACACATTGGAAACACTGAACGGTACTGATGAACACTATTGCCATTGAGCAAGCATCACCTAACCTTCGCCCTTCTCTATACGTTCTATAATTTTAGGTTCTACCTAAGGTACGTGGTTCGTTGTGATTTAAGAACACTATGAAATGATCTTATCATTTGAGCTTTTGCTGATTTGAATTGACCGAGTTTGAGGGAAGCTGGGTATGAACATTAGACTTGACTTTCAATTTTTCACAGGTTATAATAATTCGTCATAAAAGAGAATTATTTTTTGGTTTTTTATATATACAACTTTAAGCAAAAACGTGTAATTTTACGGTAAAATACAAGATTAAAAGCCAAAATATAGTTTTGGAATATGGAAGTGTAGAATTATTGGACATATAAATTAATAATACATTTGAAGTATTTTACAAAACTTTAAATAGACGCGTGCGTATTATTAGCAGATAATATAAACCCTGTTTTTAGATTGATAGATCGCTTCCATTTACAAATTAAGATCAGAGATATTAAAAAAAATAAACGATTATAAAGTGGTATTTAGAAAGATTCCTCAAACTTATCTTCCAAAAAATTTCAATAAGATAGTATGAACGGGATAGGATACCTCATAAAAGTTCGTTTCCTATCTCACAAAATATTTCAATTAAAATTACTCTTAAAAAAATCATAGTATTTTTAAAAAACGTGTTAAAATATGTATCGCTTACAGTCATATTAGTCTCTGGAGCATGCCAAAATCAATTTCATCTCACTTTGAAATATTTTATACGTTATTTCGTGCGAAATCGTATGAGAGACTCACCGAATAATTAAAAAAGCAACCGAGTTATGATAATATAAGGATGTAAATGACGAAATGAATATGTCAAGGGTACCGTTACCGTCATTTGAATAAGGAACCCTAAAGCGTATCTTCTTACTGTAACTCACATTTGGTCTGCGACTGCGCCCCAGCTACGATTGTGTGCATAACACTGTCAATGTTTGGCCAGATCTCGCGGAACAAGCCATGATTTGCATGACGTGTTTGCTTAAGCTATGTCAATTGATGACGTTCCAATATCGCGATTGCCGTAATCAACCCTCTGTTTGTCGACTGACATTTGTCATATCGTAGCCGAAATTACATCGCTATATCGCTCGTGTAATCTTGTCGAATTGTCGAATCGTTTTAAATTATAATAGAAATTTTGTAACATGCGTCAATATGTATTTGTTAATGACCAGTTCAGATATAGGTATTTTGTGTATGAGGAGTTGGAGTACAAAAGTAGACAAGTCAGTGCTCAAGCAAAGATAGCTTTTTTGGATAATTTTATGCTTTATTTTAAAATCTAAAAGATGCTGTTACATTTTGGACCAAACCTGTTTAAAATCTCCTCTGAAAGTATAATTAAATTAAATATAGTTTTTCGATCAAAAGAAGACAGTATGTGAGATATATGTGAAAATTACTTCTTTCATTTGTCTGCTTTTGTTTGCCTGCTCCTGTATTTCTTCTAACCCACATGCATTGGCGAACATTATTCTTTGACACCATAATACACCTTGCAGTTGGTGATACCGGATAAACACGAAATCATACCTATGCTATAACAGATCAGACAGAATCATAATTTCAGGTGTATTTATTGTAACTGAACTTATTTACAAAATAAAGGTTTACCCATCTAGGTATCAATGTGGTTATTTATAAATAAAATCAATTTTATCGATACCTGCACAGTTTGAATTAAAAAAAATCTACATCATACCTACTGAAAATTGATCAAATTTTAATGACTTTAATGCAATATAAATAAAATATTTCTTACACTTCTATTATTAGCTTCTTATACTAATCCAATGTGCACACCAATTATGGAGAGAATTAACTGAAATCTCTAAAATAAGTAAATAAATGTAAGTAAACAAATAAATGTAAAAATAAGCAAATACCATAGATGTGTTGTTCTATATAGAATTATGCCCCGGATTTGTATAAGCACATACACTGGCCAGCCGGAGAGACGGCAAATAGAACAATAGAGATTATGAAAAGGAGTAAGAGAAAAAAGAAGAAAGAAATTAGTATTAGTGCGTAAGGAATATTAACAATATAATATAAACTGTTTATTAAACTGTCGCTTTAACTGTTATATAAATTTGGAAGAACATCGACCAAGGCGCTACAACGTGTGAAATTGTGAATAAACATTTGTGTGAAATGTCAATGGCTGCCGCTGAGATACCGAGAAAATTTACCTTCACAATTTGCTCGGTGTCTCAGCGACTGCAGAAATTTCATATAAACTAGAAAATTTCCAAGTGTAAAGGTGTTTCATTTTTGAGACTTAGAATCCAAAGAAAACCTTACCATGGTCGAACAAACTGTGAGGTGTATTAGAGATAAGTGTATTTTTTTCTAGAAATCTTAAATGCAAATCATAAAAAAACTTTCATTCTTTAAGTCTAACATAACAAACGATATATACATTCAAGATTGGCTATTAGGTTAAGTTGCGAGAAAACAGCCTCAAAGATCTCAGCTTAATGCACTTAGCTTGTTTGCCCGATAAATCCAATCTAAGTTCGAACACAAACAGCCAGCGCTGGCTACGCGGTGCCAGAGGCGGCCTCTGCCGCGCCGGCACCGCGGGTCTTGTGGGGCGTCCCCCACAAGACCGGAACAAGAGGATACGTGATTAACGTGACATGAGAAAAAATATAAAAAAAACATTTTGTACTTCCTTTACCTACCAAGTGTATGCTTGTCGATTTGGTGTTGTAACTGGGAGGTGTAATAAAAATATCCATATGTAGAGTCATTAACATATCCACAATATCGAATCATTTTTTGACAAAAAACCTTTTAACAATTCGAATTGGATTGATCATATATAATTTGTTTGCATTTTGAATTAGTCGAAACATACAGAAAAAATTGAATCGCATTGAAAATACGTGATTATTGTTGTATTTAATTTGCTGGACCGATTACTAGACGATTTCGGTTGTAAATCAATAAATCATACGTGAGATGTTCCTTAGACCGTAAAAATATTTTATTTAAAAATATCATCTTTATTTTGAAAGAATGCCTAGAGGTAGACAATATCCGTCACTTATCATTATATTTTATATACGTGGAATATTTAACTTTACAGTTGGGTCGGGTTAGAGAATATTAATCAGTAGATGAAGGAATTCATGATGTGTCTACGTGGGAGAAAGCGCGGTGGAAGGTCAGCAGCACAACGCTGTTGTCAAGTATATGGACAGCGTCTATTTTGAGAACCGATGACCTCGAGCGCCGCTTACGTAGGCGTTCGATTCGTCGAAAGCGCGACAGCGTCATCTGGCCGTCGCCGTATCGCACCTTGTGGCACACACTTCGTACAAGACTTCATGATAGAATTACCTCAATGTCATGGTCAACGTGCTTTAATTTAACTGTGGTAGAGTCATATTGTGGGCAATTTGGTTAGAACATAAAAATGGTTTAGCTCGACGGGTGAAATACTACATTGTCAGAGAACACGGACGTGCCGTAGCAGCTTCCGCTGTTGTCTTTCGTCTAGCGAGTGAGAGTTCAGGTGACCCACTCCCCTTGTTTCCTCCATCAGCCTCCATTACATATCCTATTCCCTTAAAAAGGCTGGAAATTCACCGGTGACTCCTCTGGGATTGCGAGTGTCCTTGGGCGGCGGTGACCGTCTTTTTTTTGATAGCTTGTCTGTTCGTTTACTTCTTCGATATTCTATGAAAAGAAAATTCTTGACGTAATATGCATTGAAAACATTGAAAAGTCTTTAACAAAAACGAAATAAAAGAGTTATTATTGATTTACATATTACAATTTCACTCCTTAATAGGAAACACTTCCGAGAATGCGTTAAACTAGGCATTTTAACTTGAAGGTAAATCTCAGATTTCAAACAATGGGTACATTTGGCGCGTCAGGGGAGAAGTAAAGGGCGTCTTCGAGGAGAAATAAGCATTTCACGAAATGCTTGTCGTCTACGGCTCGAGGCGGTGCGGCCTGTTGATGCGAACGGGAGTCTTGCAGCTCAGTCGGCAAATACCTATAAATTATGCACAAGTAAAATTTGCCACCCTCTGAATCAGCACCGATTTCATGGTGGTAATATCATTTTCTGAGCAAAGATTCAGTTTTAATTTTAATTTCCAGCTTAAATTAAATTTCCAAAATTTAATAATCCAGCTAGGACTTAATGCGCGTGTAATTCTTTCTGTCAATTATAATATTTGCAATATTATAACGGCATAAACATACAAATGTGAGAGGATCATAATGTTAACATTATGATCCTATATGTTAACATATAAGTCAGATTTTGAGTGCCAATATTAATTTCTCCTTAATCCATCTTAAATATTTCAACAACTGAAATGTACAATTGCAGCTATATAAATTTCAAAATTTGTTTTAAAAAGCGTAAAACATCGAAAGATATAACAGGTCGAAAATGTTATGGCAATTTATATGAAAATTTGGCGCTTGATTGCTGTCCTCAGCTCTATGCGCTAAATGCTATTCTTCTTCCGGAATTGCTCTTCTAGAACAATCGCAAGGTTTCTGCAGTGGTTTTTTTTTCAATGAATGGCAATGAATCATTCCAAATAATATTCGTGATGAAAAGGTGAATTTCTGGTACTCACTAGCACGATTTTTTCATAGGTGCTAGTCATGACTTGTACTTGTGCTCGTAAATATTCCAAATGACGTCTCACACAGAACCCGTGTCTCGTCTGTTAGAATTAAGTGCGTATCATTCCGTTTATGGTTCCCATTCCGACCCAGTGGAAGTTTCGAACTTGTAACTCCTTACAATTAACATCAGTGATTACTACATAATTAAAATTTCTCCAGTAAATTGGCAATTCAAGGGCAGGTTCTGAACGAGTTCTTCATAATGTCAATTTCATAGTCTCATAATTCGTTTTGATTAAAAATAAGATAAGGGTTTTTTTCATTTATAACACTAATTGAAGTATAGATACTTAAAGAAAAAAATTAGAAATTCAATTGATTTGAATATTTCCAATGTCGTTCAATCCTACCCTGGAATGACTTGTCAAACTTGTCAAATCCAAAACGATTTTACTGATTCAAAAGTATGTGGATGTTTTTTTTTTTTTGATTAGGAAAACCTTTAAAAACCACTCCACTTTCAGGGATGGTCTAAAAGACCAACCGTGTTTCAAATTTTCGACCTCAACAACTTATAGACAATATTTATAAAGTAAGCAGCTCAAAAACATATCGATAAATATCATACCGAAAAGTTTCAGGGATGGCCTGCAGGGTTAAACATTTTAAATATTTTCTAAAACATTTTTTTATATTTTATTTCTCGGCACATGTTGACAGTTGGCCCCCATTTTATTATGATTATAAACTTGTTATTTGAATCCTACCAAACAAGAAATTTTAACACTTCCAAAACGAAAATTAATAAGGTATTAAATAAGGAAGAAGATGCATGCGCCCTGTATCTTTCTTGTTTTCTTTTTTGCATGAAGTGGAATATTGTGTATTATTTATCGTACATATACACATTAAAGATAGGTCTTTTATTTCATTTTTGCATTGTTTTGAAAATTACGACTACAGAAACTTATCGAATCATCAATTCACACCCATAGCGATAGGAATGCAGCGATATTAATAACTGCATGGCTATGAGAAGTTCATATCAAGTTCTGGACAGCATTTTTCAGGACGGCTTATTAGAGTGTATCCTTCCATACGAGGTAGTTTGCTGCGTAGAGCGTCGCAGAGCTGAAGGCTACGCTTTGAGCTATGTGTAAGTAACGTTCGCTAAGATAATGTGTGCGATTTATGGATTAGTGTTAAAATGTGGCGATATTTACCATCACTGTTAGTGATAGACTAGTATTGACTAAGCTGGTTCGCCATACGTAGGAGCTCCTTCATTTGTCGATTTTTGTAAAAATGTCACCCTTTTCGCTGAAGTGATAGAAAGGTTATACGTGATACGCTATGTTTTTTACATGAAACAGAACTTATCACGTATCGACGTGGAAAGACGTATTCTATCCATACCACCGCCTACGCGACCCGGTCTTGAACTATAGCATTGTCGTAAAGCCGAGTTCAGACAGAGAAACAATTTTTGTTGATATACGAGTATAATTGGTACTGGTCGACCAACAAGAATATTTTATTGAATATCAAAAAAATCCTAAAGAGTACATTGATCGAAATAAATTTTATTGCAAATACGGTTGGCTTGGAAGTTGTTAAGAATCTTTTTTTAATTTTTTATGATTTGTTAGTGTTTGGATGGAGGTAGACAAAAAGATCGCGGAAAGCAAATTTGTATAAAAAAAAGAAAGAGACGGAAAGACAGAATTGTTAGAATTAAAAAAAAATCACATCATAGGAACGACAGCATGACCTCCTTTTACGGACTACGGGTGAACTGTGGGGATAATGTGTTCATGAATATTCATGATATATCATCGTTTGAATTGGAAACATCCTTACAAAGTCTCAATACGACACAATTAGAACACAAACAAATGTAACACTTTGAGTTGGCGACAAACCGTCCAATGGACGGATTACAGCGTACATCAAACAACTTACGGCAGTAGCATGTTGTTGGGTTCTATGAAATCGTCCGTATCGTAAGAACAGACATTTTGTTGAATATAATAAAATATTTAATTGTGTGGACCCGTCTTAAGACGTGTTTTTGTAAGAGTCGACGAAATAATCAAAGGTAAGAAAAAATACTTCGCGTGTAATGAAATATATATATAATTTGTGAAATATAAATCGGATAGATAAATATAGTTTCTGAAATAAAATATAGGAAAAAAGTATACTGGTATTTGTTTGTTTATTAGCACGCAGGCATATTAAATAGCAATAGCACGCTATTTAAACGCATCTTCAGCACAACATTCATCTTTGCTCACCACGCTTTCCCTGAAGTTTTTATTATTTGTATTTAGGCGTACAATAAGAAAGTGTAAATCTTTAAAAGATTTCATTTTCAATCGTAAATAATCGGGAAAGTCATCTTCATAGAAATACAATTCCCTATAGAGCCTTTCCTTTTAAAAACTTCGTTTCCTTAAGTTTCATTGCATTGTTTTTTATATGAATCACATCCGACGATAATAATAACTGATAAACAAGAACATACGAACGATGGGCGATAAAAAAAAATGATAGAAAACAATCGAACACACTGACCATTTTTTTCATTACTTGTATACATTGAAGGAACAGCGAACGCGGTGTACCGGCCCGCACGGCCGTTTTCCGTCGCGTCGCGCGGGCGTGTGTTAGAGCGGACCTTTGTTCGGGCCATTGTCTTTAACCGTCCCGGTCTCGACTTTGTTTGACGCTTAACGGCTGCTTAAAAGTGCCTTCAGCTGCTCCACGACGTCGTACCGCGAGTGCAACTTATATGTCGGGGCATGTGGCGAATGTAAACGCGTTCACCGTAAAATATCGTAATTATTCATGTGCTTTGTGACGAATCTCAAACAATAGGTATTTTGTTTTTATTATTAGTTACGTGCGAAGTGTACGGTAGCGAAATAATCTTGACCATAGCTCACGTTGTGGAAGAATTGAGAAGAAACGAAGTATATTTTTAAATAAACTACGTGTGAAACTTCAATATAATTATCGAAATAAGGCACAATATTTACCATTGGAAATTGAAATACAATATACAAATAAACTGCCAAACAGAAGATGAATTATTCGAGATATCTTTAGAAAGACAAATGTAGGGGTACATTGATTACACAGGAGTGGTTTGGTGTTAAGAGAACTTCATAACAGCTACAAGGACGTTTATATTAATTTTACATAACTTGACCCTGTGCCATAACAAATTTAATTTTTTGGGACAAATTATCTAATGCGAGCCACATGCTTAAATTCTTGATTTAAATTAAGAAAAAATATGATATCCGTATTTGACATTTATTATAATTGTTCCAGTAACAGTAGAGATCATTGTATTATTTGTTACTGCGATGCCAAAAACAGGTACACAACAAACACTGTCGTCGTTATTATTCGAGAAAAGATTATTTCTTGCAAGTTGATGTGTCTGTCGGAAGAAATGTTAACACACGATTGACTGCAAAATGCGTATTAGTTGATGATTTAATTGGCAAAGATGTAGGCAGATAAATACTATTCCGTGAATAAAAATCAATTATGGATCAAAATGGAAATAATTAAACTGTCATGACTAGAGTGAAAGCAAAAACGAAATTGAAAATAGAAAAAACAAAATAAGGATATGCTGTTCCTGGTTGTTTATAGTTGTATAGTAAAAATAGAATTATTCATAATAACAATAATAAATAACTCTAGAAGCAACGTTTTTATTATTTCTTGCGACTACTGAATAAATCCCGAAAAGTTGCAGACACTAGTTGGCGTTAATATCATGTACGTAGCCAATACTACAATATTAAGCTCGTATTGTATTATTTAAGTACAGAAAATATCTAATCAGCAACTTTTCAATACACTAAGCGAGTTTTTAAAGTTTATTCCACATAAAATCGTTCTTACTTTACTTTCGAGCGAAAGAATCACATTAATAGGAAACGGTGAAATTGAAAAATCAGTGTTTAATAGCGCTTTTGAGAAGCTCTTTAACCTAATTTAGTATTGTTGTCAAAGGTGGTGATGCGACACTGCTTCGATGTATTTACGTATTGCCCGGCACTACGAGGCACTTATATTTTTTTCTAAAGACACAATTTGTACGTATAATAAAGTTTCAGATAATCGAAAGTCTGTACATTGAAGATATTTGAAATGAAAGACTGATTGGAAACCCTTAAAATATATAACGGAATACGTTTCAAGAGTTTTAGGGATTTTTTTTCTGTTTTTCTGTCTATTTGTACGCGCTTTACATGAATGGATCGGACTGAGAACTTCACTAACGGGTTATGGAAATCTTCTGATATATTATATGCTATTGAATTTATCGATTTATTAATTTATAGAATTCAACGCAGACTGGACAAAAGTTAGTAGGATTATAATTATGAAATAATAAAGAATGGACAAATATATACTGTATTCATACTGATTAAACTATCTATCTTAAACCAAATATAACAATATTGTAACAGCTAATAGGGTGTCGTAGCTAATTGGAAATCCCTGTATTTCCTAATATTGACTTATCGAACGATAAGTCAATGTCGTTAAAACAAATACAATTTTTGTTCTAACGACGAGGTATCTAGTTAGTAGTTTTATATCCCATATATTCCTTTCGAAAGTCTGTTTTAAAAAGACCAACATCGAAATACGTGGTCCATTACCAGGAGCCAGGGTTCGGACAAACTGGCGACTGCAGGCCACGGTCCCTTTAATTAACGCTTTGATGAAGGGCCGTTTGATGTCTCTCTTTAAAACGCGCGCAAATTACACTGACACCCTGTATTCGTTAAAACCAGGTGTTATTTAATTAAGTCACTACTTACTTAGCATTTCGGCACTCAACACTGGAATTGTAAAATTAGATAAGGTTTTATGAATTATAAATGGTACAAATAAAAAAATATTGCAGTTTTCATCAGCGCTCTTTATAATTAACAAATAATTTGAATGGATGTAAGTTAGTTTTTACCGCATTAATTCATTCAATGGAAAAACGTGTAACCCAAAAGGGAGGATGCGAAACGTATGACCCGCAATCGAGTGTCATTTTCAATTTAAATTTCAATTAACAAAATTCAAGTCCGAGCGTACCTATATTCATGCTTAATATTTTAATTATCTATTGCATTTATAAACTTATTAATAGATAGCTATTAAAAATAACCAAAAATAGTTTATTAATTGTTTTACAAGTTTTATTAATTGTTTTATCTTCAATACATTAACTTTATATTTAGGTATGACGGTCGTGAAAGGTTCAAATAAGAACCGAATCAAGAATCAGGATAAAAACTAAAAATGGAATCGGCAGTTAGAAGTTCGAAATCTATACAAAATTTATTGTAACGAGGAAAAAAATATTATTGTACTTTATCGTTGTGGTCGTGTTTCAAATAGGAATGGTAAAGTACGGAAAGCTAGTTAAGTAGTAACAATAAAATTTATACGCGAGAATAAGTGCGATGGAGCGGTCACCTGGAATCGCTTGGCTAACAGAGGTCAGACAATTGACTAAAAGTACATTGTCTGACCCCTGTCAATTGTTTGTATAGGTGTGTTGAAGGTTATCTATATATATAATAGATAACCTTATTATCTAATATATTAATATAGCGGAAGTAACAAAATTCTGTATTTTTTTAAAATTTTGCTCTCTGTTTGAATAAGTTAACCTCTAACATTATAAGATGAATCCTGCGGAGTAATTTGAGGATAACTTGGGGAAAGATATAGGTTTTACTTTATAAAAATCAGATAACGAAAAATCAGTTAGTTTTTAAAAGTAAGTTTCAAACGTATTAGCTGAAAATGAAAAAAAAAATAGAATTTGGCATCGTAACCCTGGAGGTGGAAGAATGAACAATCCTCCTGAACAGACTGTGCTCGGTATAGTACGTGACATTGATAATACTCGTGACCACTTCATAAAGTCCCTCCCATTTCGGCCATTTTCCATTATATCGGGTAGCGTTGTGCAACCACTCCTTCATTAAATTCTGATTGTCGTGTTAGTCGATTGAAGCGAGTCTTCATACTCTCACTAGTTTGTAACTCACTTACAAGAACAAGATGGTGGACGTCATTAAGTTCTGCTTTCTGAGCGAGTCTTCGACTCAATAAGTCAGCTGATATTCATAGCTCCTAACACAACGTAACGAGACCCGGCGTTATCTCTGTGCTCTCTTGTACTGCGGTTCCATAAAAACAAGAAAGGGTATGTGCTCATTTTAATCCTTTTGGTGGTTTTCAACCACTTTTGCAAGATGTATTTCCAAAGTTTGGTTAAACCGTTCTACCATACTGTTGAACTTTGGATAAGACTCCGATGTCGTCGTCTTATAGATACCCAGAATTCGAAAAACTACCAAAACAAGCTGGGATTCACAGTTTTTGTCTTGGTCGATGTGATTTTCAAAGGAATTTTAAATAGACAGAACACGACGTTCTTCACCGCCGTTGCTACTTATTTAAGAAGTGATCTCACAAGAAATGGACCAGCTGGAGCCCTGGTACTTTAATGAAAATCGAAATCGATGTCATTATGACGACATTTAATGATGTCTCAATAATCATTATGCAAAAACCGGCAGAGATCACCGCGTGCTAAGATACATTTAAATCAAATGTAAAGTCAGAGAGGTTTCGTCTGATAAAAAATACACTTCGTCTAACAATGTCCAGTATTTGAAACTCCGAAAACTTTAAACTATAACTTCAAAATCGTCTGAAATGTCCAGTCGAATGCAAAACTGGATGAATAAAGAACAAGTTCATGGAACGTGTAGGGTAAAGTTCTTTAAGATCTGACCCCATAATTGCAATTACAAACTGTCTAATAACAGACACAGTGTTAAGCTGACATGTCTTAGTGTATATAGGATTAATAAACAGATTGCATAAGCTGCACATAGGACATATTATACGTCGCTTCAGTACGAAATTAATGGCTCCGAAGTATTTGCGAAAAACATGTCTATAGGAAAAAACCAGATGACGAAGCTAAAGATAGATTAAGAGGAAATTATCTCGTGGATAATTTTGTCTTTATCAATTTTATTTTTAATTTATTATATTTATCGTCATCATCTTTATCCAACCAGATACTCAAAAAGGTACCCAAAACTTCTATCAGCAGTTATTACGTTCCATTGATTATATAATATCACAAAACCATACCTGTTTATACGTAGGTGTAAATCGTACGGGTCCTGAACTTGGTGAACCTAACTCAAGAGCCGATTAACCCTAATTTCTTACTTCTAAACGTTCAGCCTTTTTATTTGGCATTTGGCAATACTACTTTAAACTGATTACTGGCGGTCGGAGAAATATTATGAATGGATCTTGAATTGATCTCGATCCCAGTCATCTTCGAAATTTAAATCCCAAATGGGTGTCGATCTTGATGTTCTCCCAAATATTACCGTATTAATAAGTATAAAAAAAAAAAACTAAATATATAAAAAGTAAAAATATAGATATTATAAAAAAGTAATTAAATCAGTTTTATGTTCGCACGAGAGAAGTCACGGGTAAAAGCTAGCGAATATTAAAAAACTAATTAGATAGCCTATTTCCATTCTGAAAAACGGCCCACATACGGCTGTATAAACAGACAGAGGGATGTTGTGTTTGTAATGTGCGAGATGAGTTAATTACGCGATTTACTTTTGTACAAATACATACATATATGTCAACATACAAATTAGGTGTCGTGAGCAACTGGCACCCAACAGTTTTATGGTCATCCCTAATGGCAAACGAGGCAATGTATTATGAATGTGCTGTCGTAAAGAGTAGCACAAATCGTAGGATTATTCTCCATTATCTAGAATTTCATTTAAATTTTGATTTTTTTCCTTAAACTATATAAAATGTGTTACTAAATATTAAACGAAGCGCAGTATTCCTAATGCGAAAAAAATTAGGAGAAAATAGGCGAACAAGTACAAGTCTGGATACTAAATGCACTTTTTGCTGTTGAGCATAATCACTACTACTACCAATAAAGAATGCCAATAATGTATAAGGTGATTTTAACTTAAACGTTTGAAATAATTGGACATGTTCTAAATGCATGTTAAACGGTTGCACATTTAATTCTACAACCATGGCTTAATCGACAAGTTGTGTGTACTTAATACAAACTTAATTTAAAAGTTGCACAATATTTACTTTGTCTACACAATGTAGCAGCTGTATGCACATTTAACAAGCTTCATTCTCGTTAGTAATTAATTCAATCAATGATTTTGTTTGACAAGTAATTATTTTACCATTTTATTGTCTCCTCTCCAGCGATTATATCAGCCAGTTAAAATTCACAAGGGCACCTTTAAACTTTTCAGAGGTAATTAAATCAATTGTGGTTACTGCCATAATTAATTTAATCACCTCCGACCCGCAGACCTGTTATACAGAATAATTTGTTTGGTTAGTCCATCCCATGCACAGATAATGTATAAAATAAAACAATGAGCTTGGCTAAATTACCGTTTGAGTTCTGAAATGAGAATGGAAAATACGATGTGTCACAAATGAGCAGTTAAAAAAAGTGTATTATCACTTCTAACCGTTCTCAATTTTTTTTTGATACTGCTCGTGTTGTACGCATCGGTTTGACGGTGAACAATTTTTTTTCTTGTTCTTAAAAGTCTTTTTAAACGTTCTCTCTTAGATTATATAAATCTATGGATTGATAAAAAGACATCTAATAGATCATATTTACCAGTAACTTAAATATTTAGCTTCAGGTCCCATGAATAAGTTTTTTTTCTTTTTTTTTGTAGTTTTTAATGATATCTTATTATTATTTCCTCGTAAGAGTTAGATCTGCGACAGTAAATTATTTTTATTACTATGTAATTATTGAATTTATGCAAAGGAAAATTTTATTAACTATTACTGTCGGTGGCACTGTTGGTGGTTTGTTACGCACCAAAAATCAACATCAATGTTAGAAATTTTGTTATAATTGATTGATAACAATTATGTATTAGTACAATTAAAAATCGATGTTAAATTTTCAATATTTATCATATTTCGTTGATTATTTTTCAACTTCTGTAGGGAATGATAAAATAATATAAGACAACAACATTAATAATATATTTTAATGGACACAAATTGCTTGTAATATTTACCTTTGAAGTTTAGCATCTAGTAAAAAAGATATGTACTCCATCAAACTAAGTTAATTGTGAATAAATAAAATCAGTGTGATAAGTGATTAGAATATACTGTGTGATTAGAATATACAACTGATATGTAATATACAGTGTGTTTCAATTATTTGGAATTGTGTGTAATTATAATGTTATTGTTCTGTATTATTATAACTGTTATAATAAAAATGAAAAATAGTCAAAGAAGAGTTGTTAATATCTAAAATTTAACATCTACTTTATTATATCCTTCTCGAAACGTTTGGAGTAAGTATTATGTTATAGATCATCGAATGCTATTGATTTAACTCGTAGAATGATTTATTGCGGTGGTTAAGCGATCAACACGTAGCTTTGCATACCGAAGGATATAGTTCAATTACTGACCGTAAGAAAGTTGAATCGAGAGTTAAAACACTCGAGCACTACATTGGAGAGTAAGTATGGAAGTTAGTTTTTGGTCGTCGCCATCGCGTCTAGCTCATCTAAGCCCTAAACCGCACTGAACCAGCGTGGGGAAGATAAGGTACAAATCCGCTACTATAAAATTAGACTGATCGAGGGCGTGTCTCTGCAGAATGTTGAAAAGGGAAAACCTATTATGACGTCACTTTTTTTTACTAAAATATAGGAATATTTAAATATTAAATAATCCAATCGATATCTTAATGGAATTATTGTAATTATTGACTTAATATAATTTTCATACCCTTTGAGAAATTCTATCAGTCATCTAAAATAATTATTTTCTATGATATAGAAAGTCATGACAAAAAATCTAACTGAGAATTATAATCAAAAATTATATTTACAAAAATTAAATGAACGAATTTGTTTATTTCATTTGTGAGGATAATAAGGGTTCTACAGAAATTTTCGCTTAATTCGCCGCGTTAATAACGGTTTCAAATATCTTTTCCGATAATGAGGCCATGGGGTCATATATTTTAACTTTAATGGAAATTTCCATGGTAGCATTTGGTGCGGAAGGGACCGACGGAAGATAAAAACAATTATGCAAATGAACGATTGATTCGATAAAATTTATTTATTACTTTAATGCAGACGAACTTATGGCGTTTCGTCTGCATTAAAGATAAACAATGGATTCCACGAATCTCAAAACTTATGGCAACACACAAATCTTTTTATTTAGCCATAATACGAAACGCATCATGTATTGTAATACGTCTTGCATCATGTAACATAATACGTAAGGCATTATGTAAAATAGCACTTAATACACCATGTAATATAGGCTTAACACAAAATGTAACATACAGCAATATACATGTGTGTGTACGTGTGTGTGTGTGTGTGTGTATTTATGTGTATTGCATTTATTTTCCATGACCTTAGTCTTGCTGTCATTTACTTTCATACCATTTTTCTTAAAATTTTCGTCATCATCGCCTGTTCTCGCACGCCGACCGCGCCAGATTTTCTTTTTATTATTACGTTGTCGTCGACGACTAGGAGGCATTTGGCAGACAGCTATCCCATTCTTAGTCTACAGTGATACTCTCTCAAGCGATACATATAGCAGTGCATGAATAATGTCTTGAAATTATTTCAGGCCTTTTTCACCATATTCCAAAAAAGGTTTTAAATAGCTCGGAAATTATTGGAAAAATCTAATGTCATAGCGTTTTTTATATCATTTGTTATTATTTTCAAATTTTCTTTAGCTTTCATTTTTGCATATCAATATGTACTGTCAGCATCATTTAACTTATCTTTCGAACTGCCGTTATTTTGTACTCTGTGGTTGGCATTTGCAGACATCAAATCTAGTCATGCTTTTTTTTTATCACCAACTGCTTTCCTTACTTCGAAATATCACCATTCGTTATGTTTATTTTTTCTCTCAATCACTCCAGGTCCTTTTTTTTCTTCGTTTACTAAAGCGGGTTTCGTTACCATCTACAATTATTGAAGTTCGAGACGTCCATACTGTTTGATTACACCCAAACTATTATTTAATCGTTCCACATACTCAGCTTTTACATTCGAATACTGCATCTTTTATTCGGTCTAGCTCTGAAGTGATCATTTTTGCATGGTGTCGCCAACCTTGGCATAAAGCTTTAATTTGACGGACCATTAAGAAGTAGTGTGTGCCAAAGTTGACGTCACGGTACACTCTCATTTTCACAACTTTGCCTCTCAATCGATCACCCATACTTAAAGTCTATAATGCTTTTGTCACTCTCTGTCAAGTATGAGTGTATCCTTCTGTGGTCAGCGTTTGTCGAACACAAGAACACAAAACAGATCTAATTCAAAAATGTAATTAGGTCTACAGTTTGAAAAATGGCGCAAACCTTATTTAAATGATTAATTTGCTTGAAAACTATAAATCTACTCAATAAATCACGAAAAGTTATGGATATTTACATTTTTATGAGCTCTTTATTCGCTTAAATATAAATACAAATAATCTTTATTAGGATTTATATGCACATTAATAATGTAAATGCCGAAATTGCAGTTTAATAAATGTATAATTTTTTTTTAATTAAAAGTTACATAAAATGATAAAAGTGATTTTTAGGTTAGAAATCACAAAAATCTCATTAGCGCTCGACTAATAATGTTTTTATTGCGAAAATAGTGGCAAGTTCTGATGCCATCTTGCAATATAGCATCATATTTAGCAAAACATTTAGTAATTTAGTAAATTTAGTCCTAATATTTGTGAAATTTAAATTATCAAGATTACTGAAATTTGAGTTTTTTCCGTTTTCCTTCATTACAAAATGAACATTATAAAAAAGCAGCTTTAATTTTAAAATTGAAAACTTGCTCGATGTCTTGATTGTTCAGGAACTTTCAAAAATACGGCCATTAAACACTTAACTTTTATCTTCAATAAAAAACAAATAGGTTTTGTAAGTTTTGACCATCATGACGTACAAGGAAAATATTAAATTTCACATGTTACGTCCAATATACGCATTACCAACAAACAGCAGCGAAATTTTATGGGACGCGTGTAACTGTGGAGTTAGGAAAGTTTCGGCCTTTGGAAGCAGAGGTCATGGAAAGCCCTTTACCTATACCTACGACAATTTGGATTGCGTTCAAAATTACAGTCATTTGGCAATTAGTAAAGTGACTATAAGACTTTAGACAAAAAAAAAAATCATATATAATAACATCATATATGCTTATTCATTTCTCCCGAACCTATGCACAGGGAACATCATGTTTCCTCTATAGGATTTAAATATACTTTTCAATGTGTATTTAAATATTTTCTGATATTTAAATGAATAAATAAATAAAATCATCATCATCATCATCAGCATCATCATCATCGCTCAACCTTCAGCCAGTCGCAATGACTGAAAGGGACAAGTTCCGATACACCGAAGGGAGCGTAAATATCGGGGGGAGTGTAGGTTCTAGCTTGGATTAGGAGTGACGGGAGTGTAGAACCAGCCGGTATTCGTGCAACCTTTAGCCAGAAACTGGATTCGGGATAGGTAATAGATACTATAGTATGTCAATAAATATAGTGGGGAAGGTATGTTCCTTTTGTTTCTCTTTCGTTCTTCGTTTCCTTTGCTTGGTGCAGGCTTTGACGTCCATTTCTGAGAGTTGGAACAGTTAACCTGCAGCCTTTCTAATTTCTACTGTAGTCTGTGCTAATGTCGTTTATTCTTCTTGGTTCCTGTTGTAAAAACAACTGTCTTGTTATGCGAATCTCTCAAGTGCGAATAACTTTCTATTGTAGAAGAATTTAAAGCAGAGTTGAGTAGATGGTGTCGAGCTCTTAAACAAATCCTTTCTGGATTTTTCTTCAGTCGATTTTTCATTGTTTATGTTCTCAGCTTGGTGAAGAAGTTTTAGCGACCGTTAAGAACTTGACAAATGTCATCGACAGTCTTTTAAGTTTCCGCTTTGCTCTGTACTATAATCGCCTTTTCTTCTTGGTTCCTGTTGTAATAGCTCGGTCTACCCAAGGCTCTCATGTGTAACTAGGACGTCTAATTTTTCTTTCTGTTGTAGTAGGTCTTAAGGCGGTGCTCATTAGATGATATCGAGCTTTTGTTTTGAAAGAAATCCTAATTTCCCAATTTCCTTCTTCCTTCAATCTTTTATTCTTATTTTTCTTCCTTTAGTGCAGATCTCAATGTTCACTTTTGAGAATTGATAAAGATCATCCACAATCTTTGTAGTCTCTAGTTTCAGTTAGAACCAACAAAGTTCAGCTATTACCTTATTAATTTCGTGCAGCCCATTTTTATTACTTACTACTGTCATAGCTCATTCTTGTCTTTGCAATTATCTCATACGTAACTAGAGTGTCCAACTTATTTTTTGTCTTTGATCTTAAAGCAATGTCTATTCGACCTAATAGAACTGTTGAACTCTTCTTACAAGAAAAACTTTCCTAATTCTTATCTTCCTTTAATCTTTCATTTGATAAGTTCATCCATAGCTTTTTTAGTCGTTTTTTTTTTGCTCTGTGCTAATGTGGTCCATTCATTATGGTCCCTGTTGTAATGAATAGTTCATATCTTCTTTGAGCGTGTCTCCCGAGTATAATTTGCTTATTGTTGCATAAATCTTAAAAAGAAGTTTAAGTAGTGTCAAGCTCTTCTTAAAATAAATCCTCCTTTCTTAATTAATTTCTTTCGTCAATTCTTCGTTCTTCATTCCGTGCAAGGTTTTCAGTATCCATCTGGAAGTCGATGAAGTTCATCAATAGGAATTTTAATTTCTAATTCACTCTAATCTAATGCGATCCGTTCTTCTTTGTTCCTGTTGTGATAGATGATGCGCTGTTTATACGAGTCGCCCATGTGTAACTAGGGTATCCGACTTCTCTTTGTATTGTGGTAAGTATTGAGATGGTGTTAAGTAGATGGTGCCCGCTCGTCTAAAAAAAGAAAAAACTCCTTTTTTTATTTTATTTTTTCGTTTTCTCTTTCATTCTTCATATTTTTCGCTTGGAGAAATTCTTCAGTGACAGTTTTTGAAAGTTGATGAGGTCCATCACCAGCTTTTCTAATGTCTGATTTTCTGATCTAATGCAGTCCATTCTTCTTTTCTTCTTTTTTCTTTCACGTTGAAATGGCTCATATTTTTTCTACACGACTCTACTATGTAAAACTAGGACATCTACTCGTCCATAGCCAGTCGAACGATGATGAGCAGCGCCAGTACGCCAAGTCTCAAGTCTGTGCCGTTCTTCGTCGAAGAGTTCCAAATGCGCAGAAACCAGCGCCGCTGCACCGTTTTCTCGTCCACGGTCAGTCGAGCGATGATAAGCAGCGCCCGTACGCCAAGTCTCAAGTCTGTGGCGTTCTTCGTCGAAGAGTTCCACCGTGCACGGAAACCAGCGCCGCTGCACCGTTTTCTCGTCCACGGTCAGTCGAGCGATGATAAGTAGCGCCCGTACGCCAAGTCTCAAGTCTGTGCCGTTCTTCGTCGAAGAGTTCCAAATGCGCAGAAACCAGCGCCGTTGCACCGTTTTCTCGTCCAGGGTCAGTCGAGCGATGATAAGTAGCGCCCGTACGCCAAGTCTCAAATCTGTGCCGTTCTTCGTCGAAGAGTTCCACCGTGCACGGAAACCAGCGCCGCTGCACCGTTTTCTCGTCCAGGGTCAGTCGAGCGATGATAAGTAGCGCCCGTACGCCAAGTCTCAAGTCTGTGCCGTTCTTCGTCGAAGAGTCCCACCGTGCACGGAAACCAGCGCCGCTGCACCGTTTTATGGTCCACGGTCAGTCGAGCGATGATAAGCAGCGCCCGTACGCCAAGTCTTAAGTCTGTGCCGTTCTTCGTCGAAGAGTTCCACCGTGCACGGAAACCAGCACCGCTGCACCGTTTTATGGTCCACGGTCAGTCGAGCGATGATAAGCAGCGGCCGTACGCCAAGTCTCAAGTCTGTGCCGTTCTTCGTCGAAGAGTTCCAAATGCGCAGAAACCAGCGCCGCTGCATCGTTTTCTCGTCCACGGTCAGTCGAGCGATGATAAGTAGCGCCCGTACGCCAAGTCTCAAGTCTGTGCCGTTCTTCGTCGAAGACTTACACCGTGCGCGGAAACCAGAACTGCAGCAACGTTTTAATGTCTACAAGGATCAGATAACAATACCTATTATTGACTTCCTAATCCTTTGATGATATAACCTTTTTTGTAGGTATTATTACCAGTCCATGTGCAAAGTTTAGTGAATAGTAATGTATTTACTGATATATAGTATTTTTTTTTTCTTTATTCATTTAATTATTTTGTTACGTGGTCCTCAGCATTAGTAATTTAAAAATTAAAGGTATTTGTATCATATAATAATATATGTAATTATTAGCTTTATTCCATTCTGTGTTGGTTAACAATGGTATTCTAATGTTTATATTACCAGTCGATTTCTCATAGCTCAGTAAGATAGTACTATAGCTTCTAATTTCAACTCCTATACAATTAACAGTTACAGGAAGTTAAAATATTAATCGATTTGCATTAAAAAGCTTAATAATGTAATACTAAACTTTATTGGAGTCCTTTAGTAATCACTGTGTAATGTTAACTTAAGGATATTATGTTGTTTAATCATTTATAGCTGTGTTGATTTATGAAAGTATGTTCTATATCTGTAACATATTTTTGATTTATGTAACAATCCTAGGTACTCATTGTCAATAGGCAATAAATATGCACGATTATAATTAGATTAAAGGCATATATATGTATTTATATGCTATTTTTTTATTTAATAAAACTATACTTACTTCTTAATGTTCATTCTTAATATTAGCCTAAGAATTATAGGGATTCTTTATCTATGACCCTTTTTATAATGGTACACTCAGTATGTCTGTCGTGTTCTGTTTTATGACAGTATAGACTTTCTATATGAAATTCTCAATAATGAGTATTAATAAGTAATGAGAGAGGGAGTGTATGTGATAAGCAATTAATGTGTATGTTGATAATTAAACTAAAGGCATGCATGCATTTACACACTTTTTTTTTCCTAGTTTAGTCAAATAATACATTTATTCTTTAGTATTTATTATGTAGTATTAACCTAAATCTATTGCTTCTTAGTATATGACGGTGTGTATTTTATGTGTATACAGTATATGACGGTGTAAACACTATGTATGTACAGACACCCAACAGTGTCAATGAGTAATGAGTGTATGTGATAAACAATAAATTTATAATACGTTTATAATTAAATTAATGGTATGCATGAGTTTACACATTTTCATACAGCTTAATCATATCTATTGCTTAGTATTCATTACATATTAGCCTAAATCTATTACTGTTTAGAATATGATGGTACATTCAGTATTTTTATTGTATTCTATGTAGAAACATAGACACACACTTGCATACACAAACACACAACATACATATACACAAACACATGTATATACAAACCTATATTTATAGGCACTCACTGTTAATGTGTATTAAAGGATTATATGCATTTACTCCTTAGTTCAGGCCGATCAGGCTCTATATGAAAATGATTTATAAAAGAAAAATCTGATCTAGAGAATATCAATTTTTTTTATGATTATATTTGGTGCCCAGGTTCGTATTTAGATTAAGATAAAAAGGCGTTGTGAATTTATTCTTTTTGTAATGGTCTTTCTTCCCTCCATGTGTGATTATTGTTAGTCTAGTAGCTTGTCACAGCTTATAGAATATGCTAATAATAATATTGTTTTATTATTCCTGTTTCATCAGTTTGAGTGTATCGGTTCTTTTGGATTATCAATACCTACTTCAATAGAGACAGATCTATACTCGTATGATATCCGAAATTGGTATAAGTACATTGTGTCTTGTATCTTTAGCCCTTGTTGTGTTGTGAATTGTGGTTAAGTATATGTGATTATCATCAATATGATCTTTATTAACAATTGATGGGTCTTATTTGATTTTGATTAAGATTTTGCTTAATAAATTAGATTTTATTTAGGTCTCGATTTTGATACAGTAAAAAACAATGCAATAATTGTCCTTTTGATCTATGTTTAATATTAGTTTGGATTGTCTTTATTTCAAGAGTGACTAAATACACCTCAGAATACAGGGGCTATATACCTGAATAGTTTTTTGTGGTTAAAGAATGGAATAGCGAGAATATATCTAGAATGTTGATTATCCCGTTTATTGTTCACTTGGTCATTACTTTTGAATGTGGTATACTTAGTTGTTAGTGATTATTGAACGCTTTGAAGTGTAGTTTGTCTAGTTGTTATATTCATAAAATGTAGGTATAAATGGAGCGATCTCACCGGGATTTCCTTGACATCGACGACGTGCGCCTGAGCACAACACAGATTTACAAAGTAAACAACTCAAACACAACAAATGGCGTCGCGGCCGCCTGCATGCTCTCTCGCACAGCACCTTTATACTATGTAATGGTAGTGAGAAATAGTTACAATGTATATTTTTCATTTACTAACTAATCTTATTACACTATTTCGCTAACAATAATGGCTAATTATGTAAAATTAATATTAATATTTGAACAGCAATACAAAAATACTTGCGCGTTATACGACGTCCTAAATGAATAAATAAATAAAATAAATAAAAATATTACTATCGTCAGACCTTGTTGACTCAGTATGATTGTTACTGATCGTTTTCAGCTATGTGATTAGATTGTCCAGAACCAACATATCATGTGCTCTTTGAGGCACAAAGTAGTACTTTAATTCATTTCATTAAAAAAATATTATTCTTTAAAATAAATTAAAAACAGGAATCGTTGTACTAGACGAAATGCCGAACCTGGAAGACTATCAATATCGGCCGAGGTCTTTTCAGATCACATATATAAATATCGGCTCATTTCCTATTTTTTCCATAACATCAACATATTTAACGACTTAGATAGATTATAAACTGAGATACTTAAAAAATAGGTCTGCAACATTTATTAAAAAATTCACTGTAAACCTATAAATATGGCCTAGGCACTATAGGCGCAAGCTATAATATCAGTGATGCAGGTAAACTCTACCTACACCACGCTAAACTCCAGTGTGGTGTAATAAGAAGAAAATCACTCATCGAATATGATGCTCCAACCATGCCCATTTCACAGAACTTCACAAATCATTGTATAGTACTGCGTGCGAGTACACTGGATGCTTCGGTAATTTTGGTGCCTTTTAATTTCGTGTAAAAAATCTCGAAACAAATATCGTCAACTACATAAGCACTAAAACTTCCGAACTTACTTCGTTTTCGTGCCAAAAAAAACACCCTTTTCTTATTTATCACCACCTGGAAACATATTTCGGGGGTTACAGCCCTTCGGGACGGCGAGCTACTCATTTTATTACGCGCATATTGAATGTTTTAGGATACAGGTATGGCGTCCTACGTGATTTTGTGCCACTGAATCATGTATTAACTGCTAACACGGTCAAAATATTCGCTCTCTGTTCAAGTTGACTGCTAAATAATTCAGAAGTACTAAAGTAGTTCAATGAGAGAATAAACGTAGAATTGACGGACGTCGTTGTGTCATAGAAGTTACCAGAAACGTACTGCAAGGAAAAGTCTATATTGCTTTAGTTCGCACTCAAACAAAAACGAGTAAGCGTTTATAAAATAATTTTTTTATTGTCTTTGATATCGCCCATGTTCAATATACGATCGATCATCAGGTACTTGTACATGTAAAAATCAGATGTTACATTTTAAACATTGATTTTTTTTTCAACTTCTTCGTATGAATTGTCTGAGCGATAATCCATCACATAATTATTTAAAAATTCTACAAAAATTATTTACCTATCTGTCTGATAAAAAAAAAAATCTTATGCGTATAATGCAGAAAATTCAGTCGGGGAGTTGTTATTTTAATATTATTCGATTACTGTATGAAACAACAGAAGTAATTTTCGCTTCATGTACGGGTCGGTCCTAATGATAAAGGTGTGCGGGGGGCGCGCAGAACCTTCTTATTTTATACTTTGATATTTTCGTAAACACTTATCCTGGTATTATTATAATATTTGAGATTTTGTGAGGAATCATTACGGATCGCAGTAGGCGTTGCTCTACGTGTTCGTAGCAAAAAACTATAGTAGTAGGCTAACAGCTGCTTTAAAAAAATTATATAAATATATTTGTTTAAAAACGCGTTTTAGATCCTAAATTGCATGGGTATTGCGGCTTCTACATGCAGTTTGTATGAGCTCATCCACCACACTTTTCTGTCATGTTTCGCCGACCGCATATAGTTGGCGGTCTTGGGAAGACATTGGATAAAATAAATTAAATTTATTTCATAATTATAGTTTCCTAGAGGACAATGCTCTATAAAATAAGTAGTTCTCACACATCCCCTGCATACATTGGTCAGTACAGCAACCTGACAGAAGGCTAGCGATTATTGATTGTAAAATAAATAAAACGAAATTTATTCCCCGTTTAATCACGTTGACCTGTAAAACACAATTTAAAAATAACTAAAAAACACGCTTTAACGATAAATCGAACTAAAAAGTCAAAAATAATTCTTAATATAGGAATAAAATAATTAACGAAAAATATTACGTTTATTGTGGAAAAAGCGTGAGGCACTTTATGCGTTATCTCTCATACGATTTTTGGACTAATCGTACCGATTGAATATTTTCGAGAATTGATTTATCGAGCACTCCACGCTTTTTTCATAATAATACTAATATTTTTCGTTCATTATTTTATTCTTATATTAAGAATTATTTTTTAGTTGATTTATCATTAAAAAGTGTTTTTTTAGTTTGTTAGTTTCAAAACGATATCAATAGACTTAATAATCAAGAGCCTTGATTTTGGAATATCTTATGTGTGGCAATGAATATAAGTTTATATCATGTCTACGTAACCTTCACATTCGATCTAACGCATCTCCATTACATGGAACTTTCCTTGTTAGCTTTGGGCAATAAGTTTTTATGTTTGAGTTCCATCGAGTAAGCTTTCGCGACTTTCGGAAAATCAAAATTTCTTTTAAAGTTTTCAAATTTAACTGTTTTTTGTGTAATATTAAAATTTGGATTTTTTTTCAGGATTATTAAATTTCATTTGCTTTTCAAACATTTTTTCGCAACTGTTAAATTTATTAATGTTTTAAGTAATTAATTTTTTTTTCACATTTTCGATTTCAAATTTTACAAAATTTCAGAAATAAAAATTATTTCAATATTTTATTTTTCGAAATATGAGACTACTGTATCGCCATTGGTCTTTGTTAAACCTACTAAGTTTAAATGGTATCTGACCGTTTAAAGTAGGTCAAAATCGAGTTCAAAGGAGTCGGTTACAAATACATACATACAGGATAAACTAAAAAAAGCGTGATAAAAATCGTACTCGACACAAAAGCGTCAAACTCCGTCTCTCTCACTCTATGCTCACCGCTTGCAGTGAGAGAAGGTTTTTTCACCGTTTCTTATCTTAGCTGTGGTTTATTTTAGATGCGTATTGTTTAAAAAAAGTGTCGCGGTGACCTAATCATCAAAAGCATGGGCTTCTAACCGGAAGGTGACAGGTCAGATTCGAATCGAGGGCCAATCGATCGATGGGTTAAGTTAACTTGAGTCAAACTAAACCGTAATCCGGAGGACGTTCGGTCTTTGGCGTTGACCCGGACTGGGCTGGCTCGAGGCTCTCGGTCAGTAATAAAAAGACCTTGGAAGTGTGCATCTCAGGAATGGGATAAATAACATTCGATACTACCGTGACGCAAGTTCGGTGGAAGCGTACAATTTCCAGATTGTATTGAGAATTTATCGTCGCCATGATTTTTAGGCAGTTCTATTTTGATAAAGGTCGCCAAAATTGATGTTTCGCATTACGGAGTAAGAAGCGATAAAATAATAAAAAAAGCACTTAGATAAATCAGCGGTTAAACGGAGTATGAAAATAAAATTTCAAATCCATTTAGTGGATTTTGCAGACCATTTAAGTTATATTCGTTTGCAGGAATTCGATACAACCAAAACGAATCTCAGAAGAAAATGCCAAATTGCCAGGTTAAATTTCGCATTGATAATTATAATTTGTATGCCTTCTTTGAAAGAATATTTAGGGATTCGTTCTCCATTTCCACCGAAATAATATCCCATCATCATTCATTCAATTCGCACTATATACATGAATCCTATTGAGAGGGTAATATTGGTTTTCTTATATAAAAGTAGACAAATTATTATTCACTAGAATGTATTATCAAACTATAGAATTCTGAAACATTTTTATGGATGCACGCTGCTTAACGGCATTTTTAACGGTCTTTACAATTACGCGAAGTTTTATTTATGCGAATTTTAAACATATACAACAAATCGAATTTCACAGCCTACGCAAAAAGTCTCTTGCAAGCCAGCCGATAAGTGAAGTTTGAAAGGTCTCTTAATTTAGTGGTTATTTTTATACTAATTTTACATTTTCAGGCTACAATATAAATTTTATTAGTATTCATAATTTTTATTTTTATTTAACTTACTTATTATTTACAAAATTTTATTAGTTCTTTCTCATGACGTATCATTATTTAAAATCTAATTAGCAGTTTGTATCTTCATTATGTTATAATTTTAATCAATCTTGACACTATTCGGAATATTTAAGTCCTCCTACAAACTTGGTTGAAATTATGTACCAAGTTCCAAAAGAAATATAGTACATAATATAATAATATTATGTACTATATTAATAATATGTATGTACTATATTATATATATTATGTAACTATATATAATATAGTATACTATTATATATATATATATATATATATATATATATATATATATTATGTACTATATTAATAATATTTAGCAGTTAGAAATTTGACAATAGCCTCAAATTTCTAACTGCTAAAAATAAGCTCTCTGTAAAATGCACAAGTTCCTTAGCATTTAGATTAAATGCTATCTACCAACCACAGCTCCGTCTGCGTCGACATAAATGTATCCCTTCGTCTTTTAGATTAACCTACCATGCTGTCAACCAATATTCTTATCCAAGTACCAGATTACAATCTCAACAACGATCTGGATATCGATCCTTCTAACTGATACCTAAATTCAAAACTTTACAAATTTTTTAAGTGTTCTTAATTTTAATGGAGGAAGTCTCAATATTTCTGAGATAAAATATATCCTCTGAGTAGCCTAATAAGTTTTTCTACCTTTCAGTGAAACTCCTATCAAGATCGGTACAGCGGTTCCGAAAATTATCACGGGAAAACAGACACACAGCCAAATTTTTTAAAAAGCCTTTTTCAGCACTGATAATGTAAAAATAATCCAATCAATTTTTTTTTAGGATTTCTAAGGGGTATTTCTATAGAAATAAACAGGTTACTGTTGGTGCTTTCGACATTTTCCAAAATGATACTACTATTTATCATTCTTTATTATCTTGTATCTGTAAGGTACCAATCATTTCCGATAATTATTATACCTCTTCTAAAATTACTTTATCTTGAACTAAAATATATTTTGAATTTCAATTTTAAGATGTAAAATATATCTTGAAATGGTAGCTAGTAAATGCTCGCTTCAAGTTCCAGCACATCCGCAGTGCAGTAGTTACCGCCACAAATATCCACCTAGAAATTACTGCGAAAAAATAATATACGTTTACGAGTGCTGAGTATAAGTATCTGGCACAAGTTCAACTTTTATTATTTAACTAGATTTCCTGCCGCCGTTTCACCTGTATGAACGAAAATGGGTTCCTCTATTTTTTTTTATATTCAACGATGTTGCCATCATTCCCAAATTCGGGCTCGCTTTTAATTTTGATTTCGGTCTCGTTCTCAATTTCAGTTTGGGTGACGGCTACTGATTCTGCTCCTCATTCCGCTTTCAATTTCCATACTATTGCCGATTATGCTTCCGATTTTTATGAAACCGGGTAAATGCAATTTATCAAAATTAAATATAAGCTGTATTAATTGGGAATAGTGCGTCTTTTTTCGAGTTTCAGAACTTTTGGAATCAATGTAATAGTTTAGTTCCATAATAGAAATACGTGGACAAAGTTGGGAACAACTACTGGCAGACATAATAAAACACGCAAGTATGGGTACCTGAAAGTCCTGACAAAATTTTAATTCAATCGACCGACTATTTGCTGATGTCCGGCGCTAGAGAGATTCCCCAACTAATGATGCAAAAAAACATCGAAATTGAAAGAATGACCCGCATCATAATTTAGAGTTAGACTAAGATGGAAATTGGAAACAAGATCTAGGTCGGAATCGAGAACGAGACAAGTAACAATCAAAAACAGAATTGGGAAAGTAGAATTCTCATTGAAATTGAAAACGAGATCAGGATCAGAACACATAGTGTAATCAGAGTAGAAATAAATTACGAGTGATATAGCTATTGAAAAAAAGATTACTCGATACAAAATTGAACAAATTATACAAGCCAGCTATGGTTCACATATTTTAGCGTAGACATAACAATTTTTAAATAGAGATTACAGTATCCTTATTGAGAACACAACAGTTAATTTGACTGGTAGTCCTTAAAAAACAATTTATAAGGTCTTATAAAGTTATGGATTAAAACTAATTTCTCGTTGATAGTAACCGTCAGACGTTCTAAGTATATTAAAAAAAGAGCACAATGTCATCTATGTAAAACAGTAAAATACATGACAAAAAGAAAAAAAATATAGAATCAATCGAACAAACAACACCGCACTTTTATAATCCGAATGTTTTAGACACAGTTGATCGGCGCTCTAAATATTGGCTCAGCCCCCCGTAACGGAAGAACTGGTCGATTAATTTATAACGTAAATCAAATTAAACTACTTGCCCCGTAATTCGGAGAGAACGATAGGCTTAAAATATGACCTGAATGTCCCGACTTAGGCACCAAGTTAGGTCAGTTGACCTACACGTCGTCTGACTGGACTGCCAGTTCAACTTGTTCCGTGGTTAATGTTCGATAAGCTAACGCTAACGAGTAAGGGTGTATTTGAGCCTCACCACGAGGCATAGATCTTCTAAACGATGAAGTGGCAATTGAATTCCAATATATTTTTTAAATTGAAAGTCCTTATTCACGGCGCACAGTCTGGTTTTTATAAAAGGCGATTGTCATAAGAAAGAGCTTACACTGATTTTTTTTCTTTTATTATTAAATCATAAACTATATCTCGCCTTGATCAAAGTCGTATTAACTGGAATTCAAATATATCTTTAGTTCGTAGATTATAAATAAAACTTGCAATATAGCAATATTTTAATAGTTTACATTTTACTACTCGATCACTCTGCCGACATAGATTTCTAGTCGTTTTGAGATTCCAAATGAAACAGCCTTCAAAAGCACAACAATTAAAGTGTTATTATTGCCTCGATTCGAATACGCCAACGCCCATAAAATAGAATGCCTCACTATCGGCAAAATAGTCAAGCTTTTACCACAACGAGCACGCGTCGGGGAACGATCCGCCTGACAACAACCCGAGGGAACATCTCATTCCACATACATTATTCTCTTATGCCTTATGAATAGAGACATCGCTCTTATTGCAAAACACCCGAATACAGGGGAGACCTTCAGCGGTAAATGTTGCCGTTTCAGATTTATTACAGTCGGTGCGCGCCAATAGGCGATTCACCTGTAACGGGTCGGAAGTTTGTATGAGAATGTGGGTGTTTCGATGGAGGGGCGAAACGACTATTTCTAGCAGCGACTAGCAGCCGTCCGTTTCGTTAACTTTCAGAACGCCCACTCACGTAAGCCTTTCTGAAAGAAATAGGAGCGATTGTTTTTTTATTGGATTCCTAGCGTAATGAAAAGATGAGCTGAATACATGTGTAGAGTCAATTTTGTAAAATATCCAAATAAGTGTTACAGTAAAACCTCCATTTTCTGATGATTTAGTTACAAGTATTTGAAATTTTTCAGTGGATATCAATATGTTAAATGATTTTGTTTATTGAGCTAAGCAATTCACTTTTAGCTGTTTTATCAAATTTATTTTAAAGATTATGTTACGAATTTTCTTTCTAGTCATATCATAAATGTTAGGTGTTTTTCATTTTTATAAATTATATCTTGTAAGGGACTTAGAAAATTCAATACTTAATACAGGTTTATTGCCATTTTGTCACCAGAGTACTAGCTGTTCTGATTGTTAAAATACCTATATTGGTTTGCGAGACCAATTTCAACTTGACGATTGTGTTGTTGTGTATTTTGTAGAACAGTTTCTACAGGACAGAGCACTTTTAGCTTATAATAGACACGTAAATTTATATATATTCATGTATTATACAAACTTTGATTGGCAATTTAGTGATTGTACGTTGTTTATCGAAAAATAAAAAATAAGCCTTTTTATGGCTTAATTGATTTACAACGCCTAAAATATATTTCATGTTTATATGCCTTATAATCACGCGAATTCATAAGAAACAGGAGGTTGTGGCTCAGCTACTTGAAAAATATAATAGCTGTAAGAGCAGTATGACCAGTTGTAATAAAAAAAATCTATTGACCTTGCAGAAAAACTGCAAAATTTTCCGTCGTTTTTGAGCTCGTAAGATTCGAAAATATGCATTCTAATAAGTTTTCAAGCTTCTGTGTGAAATTTAATGCATTAAGTTTTAGTTACTCGATTGGTTAAATAATTAGAATAAAAAAAATCGATCCGACTACAAAGAAAATAATTTATACAAAATATTTTTTCGACAATGTTATCTCTCTAATGAATCAATCAATTTTAATCACATTTGCGACAATCAACGCAGATTTTTTAGCTTAAAAAATTGGCATAAATCTAAATTCGATTCGCCTACAAACTTAAAATTTATTTCAAAATTCTATTTATAAAAAAAAACCGATGATGATGTCTCTCGGACCAATTAACCAATTTTTTTTCTTTTATAGAATTTATACGAGGCAAAAGAGTTTCGGCCATTGGAAAGTAGAGAAGGAGTACACTCTTCATTCCCGATAAACTTCGGCAAGATAAGGAAATTTATTAGGAAAACCGCTGAAAGTATTTGCGATGGTATTCGATACAGTTTTTTAAACTCGAAAATGTGATAGGATTATGAACATCGAACTAAATAAAAATTAGGAAATTGTTTTGAAAAAAAGGTTTTGAAAATTCTTAAAAAGCGACATCTCTTGAATGAATCAACCAATTTCCATTCTGTATGCGGCATTCGACGCGGTTTCAACAGCAATACAGCGAAAAAGACTTTGGTATCATCAATGTAGTCATTCAAAAACTATGCAAAAAAGATTATTATTTTTTTATCCTATTTTCATATTTATCAAAATCTAATCATTTCAAATTTGTCGAAAATTGAAAAGTCAAACTGGTCCGAATACCAGACACTGAATTCTTATAGGTAAATCTGTTCAAAAGTTATCACATACACGCATGCAAACGAACACACACGCAAACACACATACACGCACACACGCACACACGCGCGCGCGTGTACACACAAGCGAAGGCATTCATAAAGACTTAAATTTAGTCAGAATACCTTACTAGGGCTTCAAAATATCGAAATCAAATAAAAAATTTATTTTCGAAAATCTGACTAAATACAACAACTTTTAGTTTTTCTCCAATTATCTAAGCGAGAAGGTAAAACTACTCGAACTATATTTCTCTGTTACAATTTAACATTACATTATAGTTCTAACCTCAAGTTATCTTAACCAAAGTTGTATAGTTGTTCAATTGAAAACGTTTCATGTCTCGCCCTGGGGGGCAACTTGGGACGCTCGACGAGTTACAGCCATCAGATACACTTTCAAGATTTGTAGCCGTCGGGGCCCGCTTTTACTGCTCCAGAATTGATGTTATGAAAACAAGTTATAACTTACAACATATGCGAGTAACTGATATGTTAACGAACACTAAATTTCGAAGATAAATTAAACTTATAGCATTTCAGATGTTTCTATGTTATTATGTTGCTCGTCTTACTTATTTGCGTTAGAATCGATTAATTTTCAATGTGTTGTGAAATAAGTATAGATATGAATGTCAAAATATGTTTTTTTTATTAAGTGTGGATACTTATTTTGGAATCTATAAAAGCAACAAATTTGATGTCATATTTTACGTATTTTAGATAAATGACAGCAAAAAGTGACTAACGCTCAAAATATAGTTAACGTCTGTGTAATTTAACTTTTGCTAATCGATAAATGGATGTCATACTAACATATTACGTTTTAACATTCATGTAAGTTTCTGACAACGCAATTGATCTAATTGTTAAATTTTAGGCAATGGTTTGGTGATTTTCAGCTACATGGAAATATAGTGCGAACGCGTTTGTTAAATATGCAATTATGAACTTAAAATTTTACCACACTTAGAACTCACGTTTGGACAAAAAAATAAAATTTTATTTTCAATGGAAGCGAGTTTAGTCTCAATTGTAAGCTTAATCCTGTGATTAAGTCAGATCACTCAGAACAGTGATTAAGAGCATTATCTACGAACTAGAGGGGAACGGGTTCTGGCCAAGAGCGAATTGACCGATGACTTTTTAACTTAAGTCAAACTTCGGTGCCACCCGCTGTGACTCAGAAAGCATAAGTTAGCTCGGCAAGTTGACATCGAGTTATGATTTACAGTTAGCAGTCCCCGATGCGTAATACGCCGGAGTGGGGGACTCAAAGGTCGAGCACGTCTATAAGATATAAAAAGTTTGTGACAGGATATACCTTAACGATCGCGTTTTTAGGTTTTTCCACCGAATCATTAAGGTATATAATGATTCGGTGAAAAAACATAAAACGCGAGATCACAAACGCTTGAATAGAACTTTTTTCATATTAATTAAAATATTTAAATTTTTACCTAGACCAATAAGTTTGATATCTTTTTATATAGATTTCACGACGGGTGTTGAATTTTCCCAGAAATATACGTCAGTAGTATAAAGAGATAAAATATGTTTGTCTGTTTGCATGTAGGGAACTTTGGAACCAGTGAACCGAATCTAAAACTTTATTCACCGATAGAGAGCTGCACTATACCTGAGTAACATAGGTTATGTTTTAGTTTGATTATTGTTTTGCTTAAGTAGCAGTTGCATATCTTGGTATTAAATTATTAATAATTATAGTGAATTTAATCGTTATAGACACGTATTGCGTCTCAAGTTCCCTGGATAAGTGCTCACAACTTGCAAAACTTCAAAGAATCCAAGGAAATTCGTGAAAAGTTTCAGCGCAGAGTTCAGCGTAACAAACACACATCTTACCGCGCGCACTTTCACATTTATAATGTTAGTGTGATGTGACAAATTATTTTGCGTTCCACGGTTACAAGGCCATGTACAAATATACACACATAAATACACATCATATCTAAATAAACACTACAGTAATTAACGTAGTTACGTGAGTGGACAACTCCAACGCGAAGTAAAATAAAAACAGTTATATAAATTATACGCCGGTGAAAATGCGAGGTATGTCATTAGTATATGATCAGAATAGAGAACGAGGTCGCGGTCAAGGGCAGGATGAGGTTTAGGATCGAGGACGAAACCGGGGCCGCGATGGACGGCGTGGAATAGGGAATGCATTCAAAATTAGTGGAAATGAATTTGGACTCGGTATTTTTAATAACATTTATTAGTGTATGATTTTTAATCAGCGACAATGAAAACGAATCTTAAAATGTTCACTGGAATTATCTCAAATTGAATATTGTCAAAGTTGTAAAATGAAATACGAATGTTGACAAAATTTTCAGAGAGAGTACCTAGTGCGATATTTGAAAACAGAGAGGACTTTTTGTAGGATTATTTTTATTTGGAACAAAATTTGGGAATTTGTTATGAAAAATGCATTTTAAAATACCACGCACCATAAGAATATTTTTTTTATAGTACGCAACCTTATTCGTTAAAGAGCAGCTCTAATACGAATTTATTATATACAATAAACAACTAAATCAGCAATGGGGATTATATGAAACGAATTTTTTGAAATTCCATAACAATTGAAATTTTTCAAACAGACTTTGCTTTACCGTTAAAACTAACCTTTGTTTCTGGTTTTTAATTTTGACCATGTTGGAAACACAGATTAAGACTTGAAGGCTTAAATTTCAGGCTTAAAACTCATCGCTACGTGAGAGGGAGGCTACTGGCGCGACATGGCTATGTTTATGTCGTTCACTCTCATTGTTGTTGTATGTCGTTTCAAGCACTACGCTGTTGAGGTATACCCCTCTCGTTGCTTCTTTATTTTATTACGCAGGGCTTGAGACTTACGATCGCTGCGCTAGCCTTGCGCGGGGCCGGGGCGGCTGATGTGTTTCCGAGCGATGGATCATATGGCGTAATTTAACTTAAATTATAAACTCATTAGCCAACTCACGCGTGGCCGGAATAGAACTCGATACCTCCTGGTTGGAAGTCAACGTACTCGTCACAGAGCTACCACCGCTCGAACTAAGTTCTCAGACTTTGGACTCAAATTTAGATGTTGTTGGGTGACATCATTTTTACTTATTTAATAATCACGAAGTAATTGATAAGAGTACAGTGACAAAAATGTATTTTTGAATTTGTCCGTTTACAAGTATTTACTTAGACGCTTGCCAGAAACATGCATTAACATGCAGCATGCAACCCACTGCTGACCCTCGAATCTGCCTCTCCACTACGAATCTCTATCCAAATGATTGAATATTGATTCTAGAGGATTGACAGGTATCGAACACCTAATCAAGTGTTATTTTGTAGCGTGCGCCGGTGGGTTCATCATTTAAATAACGACACACAAAGATGAAACAAATCAGTTTAATGTCCACCAGTGTACACGCAAACATATTGTTTAGAGGAAATACCTTAAAATTATATAATTACATTGAGTTTTGCAATAACCGTACACATGTCAAGCGGGCTGCGGCGGGACTGCCCCCGGTGCGCGCGTTCGGCTTTTAACGGCTCCCGACTCGAATTGTGCCGAAGTTTACCGAGCGTATACCGATGAATATTTGTATTTCAAATAAATGACAAGTGCGCGCTACAATTTATTTTTTTAATTAGCTAATTCCGCTAACTGTTAAATTGTTAATTTTACGTACGTTTCATGCCAACATGGCACATCCTCAGGAAATTGTATTACACATACACACACATAATTACACACACATCACACAATACAAGTATTTACTTGATACTCCATTAGAGAGGTAAAACTAAAATTTATACCTTGAGAATTCATTAATTGAGTCCAAGTGAGGAAAGTTGTGTCCATTTGCTAGTTTCAGAGGTTGGAGACGTATTAAATTAGAATCTGGTCTACAAGTAGACTAAGCTGGCCTCATAGTAATATTGTTAAATGTGACTAAGGGTTTCGGTTTAACATTTTGGTAAATCGAATAATCAAGATACTCAGAGTAAAGCAAGTAAAACGGGCTCGTAGTATGGCAGTTTGGTAAGTTAAATACCAAAAAAATCAAAGTTCGAAGCTTTATTTACTTGATTGACAAAGAAAACTTAATTTAGCTGTGGATCCTGTTGATTTGACCCTTATTAAATTCAAGTATTTGATTAAAGAAATACGAAGGACGGTAACAAAAGGAATAATAAAAAATGTTTAAGTACAAATGTGCAAAAAGGGCCTGCGGCAAATAAAAAGGTAGTGAATCACTTGAAATACTTTTAAAATAAGTCATCTAAGTAATAAAAGCTTACTCAGATATTCAGGGTTAAATTTGTTTTTACTTCGCAAAGTTTCAATAAATTAGTAGGTATATTGAGCAAAAGAATTAAATGTTATTTCTATTGGTTAGTTATTGCTTTATAAAATGAGGAACCCGTAAAGGGGATGGTTCATTCTAAAACCGTTAATATTTGACTATAATTAAAATCAATTCGTGGCAGTGGCCGAATGTGATTATTTAGTAAGACTTTTGACGCTTTAAAGCCTAATTAATTAATATTTTAATTTGCATTAAGTTTAAATTCAATTCATTTGCATTATATTATTATACCGTTACAAAAAAAATATGAAAAACGGTTGACTTCGCAGTCAACCTTTTTTAATTTGTCATTATCGGTATGTTTTTGAGCTCCTTGAGTTGAAAAATATATTGTCTCAAAGCTCAAAGACTTAATTTTAAGCTTTCCGAGCTCAAAAATATGATTTTAATGTTTTTACTTCTTCGATCAACTAGATTTATATAACTAAACATTAATTCTTTTTAATTTTTAAACTGTGGTATCTATCAAACGTGTCGTTTGATTTTGACCTGCCTTGTCGCATTCAACGGAGTTTTTAAGCAAAGAAATTTGACTGACATCAAACATCAATACAATAAAAACTTTAGGAGTTATTTTACAAACAACCTTTTTTCGATTTTTCGTTAATGATATCTCTTGAACAAACCAACCGATTTTGATGAAGTTTGCAACTTGCCACTCAAAATTATCAGATAAAATGAAGAAAAATGATAATATTTTCACTGTTTATTGAAGCAGAATAACAAATCAACCAAAAAAAACTTGGTATAATTAAAATGAACTAAAAATTATTTAAATATAAGTGGTTTATTAGAAAAATTAAATTTTGCGAAAATGTCCCTCAGGAAATAATATTTTTCAATGAAATATTTTAAACGATTTGTAATGAATTTACCAACTTGACTATGTAACAGTTTAAGAAATAACATTCTCTTTTTCGACACTAAAATTACAAAGTGAAATATTTTCCATCAAAATTGGGGCTAATTCTCTGAAAATCCCGTGATTTTTTGACTGTTATCAACTTAATCGTTCACAATTTCTCCTACTCCAAAATAGACTTTTTGCATAATGTTCATACATATATTCCAGTTGTATGTGCTGAGGCGGTCAGGTACATTTGCTTTTAATTAAGAATATTTTTCTTTTGATAAAAATCAATTTAAAACTTTCTCTTGAACTTATAAGGACGTTTCATGTTAAAAAAAGCGATTTTCAAAAAATTTTTAGTCACATAAAATATAAATAAATTTATCTACAAAGAGCGTTTTATAAAGTACCTTTATTCCGAGTGAGTGTACGTGAGACAATAGACAAGTTAAACTAGAATATTCCGTCTAAAGATCGACTTTCAAAGTAAATCAGTGTTTGAAATAACATAGACTTTTCTAATATTTTTTAAAGCTAAAGAGCTTTTTTTCAAGCATTTATAAGTTATAAAATCACTTTGACAAGAGCTGTATGTATACAAACAATGGCCGTGAGAACTGTTGTCAACCATATGCATAGAGATGCGCTGGAGTTAATTTGAAAGTGCCACTTTAACTACAGCTAAAGTGTTTCAACTGTGACTTACCACAATGTTAAATAGCACTGTCACTATTTCCTTTTCTAATTTCTACTCTGTCACTGTGTGTACTTCTAAGTAAGGTGTGATGATTAATTCACTATGGAACACATGTTCACTCGTTTTGTGTAATCATAAATCATTTGATAAATGTTTAAAAAATTAAAAATAATTTATTCGAAATAAGTTAAAAAAAATCTAAAGCCTTAAAGTCATGCTGTAATCAACTCGGCTGCAGATCGACCAAATGTACCAGCTGGACCGGTGATACACCACTCGCAGGTTACGGACGTGAAGTAACAGCTTCCGCTGTTCTGTTTCGTCCAGGGAGTGAGAATGCCGGTGGCCGAGTCTCACCCTTCAACGATGCCTCCTTTATCAAATATTCTGTTCCTACTCCCGAATCCGACACTGTTCTCTTCCTCGGGATTGCGGATGTCTATGAGGGGTGATGACTTCCTATTTTCTGGTGGCTCGTAAACTCGTTCACACCTCGAGAATGTTTTAAAAAACGTATATAAATCAAAATAATAGACACAATTTATATTGAAAGAGAAATTCGTCATACCCAACTTTATTTTCTGCAACGTGTTCTGTATTATACTGGTAATATTCTTTTAAATATTAACGAAAAATGTTATCGAACAATTCGATGGTTTGCTTGAAAACTTGATCGCGTAAAATAATAACAACATTTTGAAATTTTCCGTACAATCCTTATGTGAATTAATATTACATTGTATCAAATCCACCCAATACATCGATTCCAAGCGAGGTATTATTAATACACACAAAGCTAACATCATTATTTTCCAGGTTGAATCTGTTGTCTATGTTTATAGACAAGAAATAAAAACAGCAAAAATAATTTGGAAAAATGTGGCAAGTACATTTACCGATAAATTTGGACACGTTAGTTGAATGATTGTGAAATTTTATCGCTACCAATCATTAAAAATAGATAAGTATCTTAATATAGTAATTTAGGCGGCACACAAACTAAGAAACATTTCATTTAATGCAATGGAGTAGTGATTGGATTGCAAAATAGGTCAATACATAATAATACGCAATGGGAGTGTCGTGAAAAAAATATTGAAGTATTTGAAAGAAAACAAAGAATATGTTCTGTATTATTCAGTCAGGCAGTCCGACTGCCCGATTGGCGCAGTGGTGTGGTGACCCTACTCGCTGTCCTGGGGGTGGGGGTTCGATTCCCGCACAAGACAAACATTTATTTATTCGATTAAAAACGATTAAAAATTGTTTGTATTGAGTCTGGGTGTTAGTATGCATTGTATTTGTATGCATTATATTTACAAAAAAAATAAAATATATATATATAATTATAATTTTGACAAATGTGACTAACAGACATGCCATACAAACATTTTATCCCGATAAAGATATTTCAATTTAAAACAACACCATTGATTTATTTTAAATATAACCTTACAAGAATAATTAATCATTAAATTATATTTTGTTTTTGGGATATTGAAAACTAGTTCTAGAAAGAGGTTTCGTGAAGAACATCGGCTTAATTTTCATAAAAATATGAAGTTCAAGAAAATAAGAAGTATAAAATTTATTTTTTGTTCCTATTATGTCTACGACGATATACATATTCTATCAACTATCTGATACTTATGATATTATGCAATTTCTGAATATTTAGAAGACAAATATCCATGGGCATAAGCGGCTCGACTTCTTACCGGGCTGTTTCATTCTTAATAGTTTCGTATTTGTTTTGGCTATGTATGAACAATTTAGAGAAGAGCTACCCTTAAGTTTCTTGCTCGTGAACGAATTTTATATCCCGAAAATTATATCCCGAAAAAAGCGATAAAGTGTAAATTCGCAAAAAATTATGACGTATTTCAAGTGTTATTTTGTAACCTATGAAATGAAGGTATTTTGAATTTGAATTCGAATATAATATTAACCTCGTTGCTTAGTTTGGGACCAGATGGTGCTGTGTATCATAATGTCCAAAGACATTATTATATTATTATTATATTGTTCTCCAGCAAAGAATAATGTACTGGAAAGTTAATTTGAGTCAAACTATGCCAATAACGTTAAACGTAAAATGTAAAGCGATTTACACACATATGTATATGTTTATATCAAGGGTGGACTGCTGGCGTTTGCCTAACTCAACAGTAAGGTAGCATTAGTATCTGCGACACAGGCAGAACTCATAGCTAAATGTTCTGTCACAAAAGAAGCTGTGTGGATTGAAAGATTATTATATCATCAATAATCAATCAATCAATCGCAGTACGATATCAGAAATTAAAAAAGTAGAACTTAAACGTCGTAGACATAATAGAAACAAAAATAAGTTTTATGAAAAAAAAAAATAAAGAAAATTAGGCGAACTTCATATTTTTATGAAAATTACGCCGATGTTCTAAAACTAGTTTTCAATTTCCCAAAACACAAAATATAATTTAATTATTAATTATTCTTGTAAGGTTATATTTAAAATAAATCAATGGTGTTGTTTTAAATTGAAATATCTTTATCGGGATAAAATGTCTGTATGGCATGTCTGTTAGTCACTTTTGTCAAAATTATTATTCTATGATTGTTATAGAATACTCTGAATTGGAGTGTTTTAAAATTAATAAAACTGTCGCTTACGCTATACCAGCATATTACACAATACCACTGTCAATAGAGTTTACCACTGCTCTGTGTATATTTTAAACTAAATGCGTGTTTTGAATTAATATCCTCTTAAAATATAATCAAAAAACTTTTTAATTTGGATAGGACGTTCACACGTTAGACACTGCACAATATTATTATGATGTGTCAGTTTTTGTGTGTTATAAGTTTATTATAAATAAAGTATTGAATTTTTTAAAACTTTTATGGCGTGATCTTGTTAAGCATCTATATAAAAAGACTCCACGAACCGAATTAAATTTATTTAAAGTATATACACTTTTTTTTTCTAATATACATTGAAGACGAATGTTGAAGAAAATTGGGTTAATTAACAATTTGATATGAAATTTACTTCAAGTTAAATTTTTAACAAAATAAATTGTTTGAAGTATTCAAAATACACTATAATTTGTTTAAATTTTTAAATTAGTATTTAATACCTTAAATAAATCATTTAGTGTGACTACTTGACTTTGACGTCGCTCACAATACCTTAAAATGCTTTGTGGAGGCCCATTTTCAGCGTTAAATTAAAGTTATAAATAATAGAGATAGAGTTTCGAAGTGAAAGGTTTCTTATAGAAAATTTTCTCTTCTTTAAGGATCTTTATTTCAAATTTCTTAATAATTATAATTGTAGAAGATCTCGGCGAAAAAAAATGCTTTTGTAATTTTTTATGTGCCAATAAACGCTTTCGACACCTTTTTCGAGACTTTTCCCGGTCGAATGAGCTATCGCACATATTTTTAAGACCGGTATCTTTATTTTTCATAATTTTCAACTTATTCTCCAGACTAAATTTAAATAATCAGAATTAGTTTTTAACATGTGTAGAGTGCAATTATCAAAAACAATTAAATAAACGCAGGCTTCCCCTCTAAACCTTATAAAAGCTTGCTGTCCCAATCATAACTACGATTTCTTTGGTACCGGGATGCATGTTACTATGATTCTGTATTTGATCTGATCTGTTGATCATATTCACATCATTTATTAAGGAGAATTCTCTATAACTATATTATTGTTATATTTAATAAATTTTAATTTTATACCTTATTTATCTGACACAAAGGAGAACATTTTATAAGCTGCTTCATTTTTCTACCTAAAAAGAAAGCAATAATTTTCAGCAATAAAATAACTCCCAAAGCTAGACCGAGATAAAATCACACGTATAATTTTTTAAACGAGTCGAGTATATGCGAGGCGCTCGGGCACATTTAGCCGGACTTAGATGAAGATCGTATCGTTTAATGGGAACGTTTTTACTTATTTTAGTAGTAAGTACTGTCCGCCTTTATATTTTCTACATCACGGTCGAGAAAGGCTTTTTCCAGCGGTTGCTATGGAATTCGTTCTGTTTAAAACGAAGCTGACGTTCCGGCGAAGATGATGCACGCATAAATAATTGCCTTTATTCGCGGCGAGTGTACGCGCCGGGCGCCGCCATCGATCACTGCGCGTAACGAGGCAGCCATAACTTCTCGGGAATTCCGCAACGGATATTAATCGGCGCGGGCGCGGCGAGACAATCGTTTTCGTGTTGTAATGCGCCGGAGTTACACTCGCCGGGGCAGACGTTTGTCGACGAAGTTGTTACAGATTTTTTACTTAATAAGGTCGCCCTTAAAAAGTAGATTATTAATACATGCGAAAAGATGCATTATCGAATCCATACTGTATATAGATGTATGGTATATTGTCAGAAATATTGTTATGTGCTCCTTTACTAAACTAAAGTTAATATATGTTTATCGTTAAATGTGACGGTTACAGTAAAACAGTTACAGTTGGTCAGTTTCTGGAGGGAGTACTTTTGACGTGACAACGTCTTAAATTAGGTTGCGGCTGGGAGTCACTTTGAAAAAGTGTAACGCTCGGTAACGTAACGATGAGTCACCGAACGAGAGAGAGGCCCGCCGAATGCCTTGCGTCTCTCTCCCACTCAACTATGATCGGTCTGCCGCGCGCGCAGCAGAGAATTAGTGCATAGCTTGCAAATGTATTGCAAGTTATTGTATGTATATTTGTATATAAATACGTATGTATGTGTAAAGGTAAAAATAAAATTTTGTTAATATGAAATTCAGTGCGAGATTCTTTGTATAAATTAATGTTTTAAATATAATTCTTTGTATAAATAAATGTTTTAAATTGTTACTATTATTTCATCCTTCTTCCTACTATACGAATGAATATTCACATTAAAATGATTTTACCATTCAAAGTCGTTGTCACGTAAAACTTTCGCCCGTATACCGACTTTACAGGCAACCAAATTTTTTTTTTTAAATTTTGTTCACATAACTTAACCTAACCTATATATTCTATTCTTGTTGTGTTATGTTCTCATCGCACCGATACTGAAGCGTACCCTCCTACAATCTTTATATTTCAGATCAAATACAGTGGTTCTAAGTCAAACTAAAGTACTCATTTCATTTCAAGATAGTAAAACTCTTAATGTGTTCTGAAAGCATAAAAATGTATTTTTTTTATTCGTGAAGAGAATACATTTTTAAGTTTTCGCAAATTATGTACATATATGTATACTATTTTTTTAACATTTTTCTTATTAGCCAGTACGTTATAATGATTCACGCCATTTAATAAACACTTTTACATCGATTTATATTATCGTTTTAGATGTTTATTACCAATTAAATGGAGATACAATTATGAATCGAATTTGTCTATTGGCACTGTGTGTTCGTACCACAATAGAATGCCAGAAACTTCATGATTGTTTAGATCAGTCACGTAGACAGACTAATGGAGTCGCATAAACTAGAATAGATGATTGATTTTTAAATTTCTCTTATAGTCTTCTCCGTCTGTTTGTCTCAATGAGACGGGTAAAACCTGGTCTAGTGATTTGTTCACTAGACCAGGCACGTTCTGCCTGTGATCAAATATACCTATTTGTGACAAAGAAAGATTTTCCCGTTCCATCAGGTACAATGATTTTAAAATACTAATTTTCGAAATCAAGGATTTTTAAACATCACACATAAATGTTGTACACTTTTGACTTGTAACCTTTATAAATGATGCTCTTCGATTCAACATACTTTTTGGTAGGTATACAAAAATATTTCACTCCAATAGGAAAATATTTATTATTGTCATTTTTGAGAATCTAAGCTGATTTCAAAACAGTTATAATTGTAGAAACAATATTTTGCTTTTTTAATTTCCTGCTTTCGTACCTAGCTTATAGTGGTAATATAACTGAGAAAATAGAATATAACTATTATTGTATTTACTAACTTTAAAAATAACTCCAACCTATTTTTTAACCGACTTAAAAAAAACAAGGATGTTCTATGTTAGTCTGTACGTATTTTTTATGTATGTTCAGCGATAACTTCGTCAATTGAGGATCGATTTAGAAAATTATTTTTTTTGTTTGAAAGTGCACATTCTCGAGGTAGTTCCACAAGACATCAAATCAACATCTGATGATGGAATTTCAGGGAAATCGAGCGATACTCCCAAACATTGTAGGCACATAGTGTTAAAGCTCTTTTTAGGGTTCCAAGTCAAAATGGCAAGAACAGAACTTTATAGTCTCCTAATGTCCGTCTGTCCATTCATTCATCCGACGCTTCGTCCGTCCCTATGTCGCAGGAAGTTTACTCAAAAACTTCATAATCAAATTTAGAGTATTGGTTTCTTGTATAAGCCCCTGCTTAAAGTAGCGTAAGTAGCATAAATTGTTTGCTTTCCCCTTTCTTTTTTAAACCTATGTCCCAAAAACATATAAAAAAAATTCACGAAGGTAATGCTTAATAAATACTTTCAAAGAAAATTATTCTTAAGATGATTAGATATACCGTTTTTAGTTATTGCCGATAAACTCAATAAAACTCAACAAAAGCATGGCATAAAGATATACTCCTTGCCGGTATATTTAACTTACGCTAGTTTGAGTAATAGTCGACATACCGACTTATTCCTCTTGTTCGGCGACCGAAGTTCTCATACCTATTCTGTACGGGAAATATGGAAAAAATGTGTAACAATACAGTTTATTCTGAGTAAAAGAGTACTAAGAAAAAACCAAACCATTTTTTTACTAACTGCTCTGGAACCGTACACTTTAAGAGGTACACACCCAACTACCAAAAGCATGGCCTGACATGTTCTTGGCCGGTTTTTTTAGGTTATACATGATTTGCGCTTAGGAGTCATCGTCTCATTCTGCTGAGCTAATGATAGAAGCCACATTATTCTTCAGTGGTTAGAATTTTAGGGGATAATGCTGCAATATGTCCACAAAAACTACTCTTCCATGAAATTATAATTACTTCTTAATACATCTACATATTTCATCAATTCATATAATTCACATGCGACAATCTTAGCAGAAACATATAGGAGCTCTTTAACGACACTAGTGGAAATAGGGCGAATTAATTTAGTGTGGTGAGTAAATACATTTGTGATATGCATAAATCGTAGAATTATTGTATTAGAAAGAATGAGAATAATTTATGTACTATGTAATTAACCTAAAATAATTTGGTAATTGAATTCGTTCTAAGAACGTAAAGACTATGGAATGATTACATCGCCAGTGCGACTGGAAAATAAATTAAGGGCGGATACTGCTTTTCGCTTCCTCTGTACGAAAATAAAGGAAACGCCTGGCCAATAATATCAATTATGGCTCTATTCATGAGCAAAGTGAAAGAGGTGAAATTTAAAGTTATAATTAACGGATATTTAAAAAATGTTAAATAAAATATATTAAAAACCACTTCCTGAGACGTATTTAAATAATTCGTAGTTTTTGGAATCCGTATTGGCTGCAGCAAGACAAAGAAAATCGATCTAAACATAAATATGGAAATTTGAAATATTGAATTAAAACTATATCATTTTCTTTTAGAAATAGAACTGAGAAATACAACTGTTTCTAATGTATGTATTTATAATTAAATGAAAGCGATTCAAAAAACAATTAATTATCAAATTCAGTTTTTGAAGATGGTCATTATTTAATTTTTAGAGGTCATTCTGTTTAGCTAAGTAAAATAAATATAATATTGAGAAATGTACACTGTATGGTGTATTATTTAATTGGTATATGACACGAAATTAATTCGCTTTTTTTTAGTATATCAAATGTCTTTTGGCACGAAGATCGATCGATTCGACGACCACGAGTGATCGACATTGTACATTGGATAGGGGTATTAAATATGTAGGAATTCATTCTACATCTACCCAGGTAAGTCGGTGGCAAAAATTATTATCTAATGTGTATGTATGTTAAAAAACAGTTCGTAGAATCATATTAACTACGGTAAGCATATAATATGCATAACTTATATATATATACAGGCAAACTGTATGCAAAAACTATTATTAAAAGAATTGGGACGTACAAGAGTGCTTCGAAAAGGATAAGGTGTACGGACTAAATTTTTTTCCCGCGAAACATTACAGGAAAGTTATTGGCCAGCGGCTAAAAGGTTTTCTTTATTTTCGTAGAGATGGAAAAAGCTTATTATGGAGTGAAAAGAAACGATCTATAGAGAACGATAACCATGGATGGTGTGAGTAGCGAATTGATACAGGCACTGCAATCACTATACAGGCGCCCCAGTGCTTGCTTCAAAATAAATGGAGCATACACTGACTGGTTTGACATCCACAGGGGTCTCAGACAAGGATGTGAAGCTTCACCGTGGCTATTCAACGTATTTATGGATAGCTGTCTGTATGATTTAAAAGAATATGAGTGTGGACTAAGGATGGATGAGCTGACTGTCAAATAGCTCCTGTATGCCGAGGTTCAAGTAGTTCTTGGGCTGGAGATAGTAAATAAAATGAATGATTCTCTTAAGAAAAAGTGTATGAACGTAAACGTCGGTAAGACTAAGGTGATGGTGTTTGAAAGGGACGAAAGCACGACTGAATGCGATATAATTATAGAAGGTGAAAAAGTCGAACAAGTAAAAGAGTTTGTATACTTGGGTAGTCTGTTTACAAATAATGGTAAACATGACAGAGGTATCGAAAGGAGAGTGAATGCGAGAAATAAAGCGAATAGGGCCTTACTCGCTATTGTGAATAGTAAAACCGTTTCACGACAACCACGTTTGGCTATCCATAATGGGCTCCTGATCCTTACGCTTGTGTATGGTAGTGAAAGCTGGGTATGACAGAAGAAAAAGGAAAGTAGGACCAATACAGTGGAAATGTGATAGCTGAGTAGTATGTGTGGAGTATCTCGGAAATATAGATGTAGAAATAGTGACTTTAGAGAGCAGTGTGGTTTGAAGGAAGATGTAGTGCCTAGATGTAGTGAAAGAGGTATGTTGTGGTGGTTTGGCCATTGGGAAGGGTGAATGAAAGTAGACTGACAAAACAAGTCTATAGAGCAAATGTGTGTAATGGAAAAGTCGGCAAGGGTCGCCCTAGAAAATACTATGTAGACTATATTGGTGACATATTAAAAAAGGGCCAAATTTGAAGCACCCGAAACCGACGAGCTTATATGAAAATATTGATGGATGTGAGTGAAGCAAGAGAGATACACAAAAATCGTTCTATGTGGAAATCTATAGTCTTTGCCTACCCTTCTGGGACATAGGAGTGACCTTATATTATTATATAAATTAATATATAATTAAATCGTAAACGAGCACTGTCAGTATATTTTTTTTCAGTCAGTATATTTTTTTCCAAAGAACAACTTACACACCTCGTTCTTATGTTACCAAGACAAAAAAAAAAAAAAAAATAGTGTATTATAATTTTTGTGCGATTTATACTAATGTATTAGTAAAGTAAAAACATTTATTCCAATCGGTTCATTAACAAAAAAGTATTGAGTATAAAGGGTATTTAGCAGTTTGATTGAAAATAATTAAATTAAATAGTTACACATAAATTCAGTAGATTTTATTCTTCGCTCTTACTTGTAGATAGTCCTTCTACAATTTTCCTAAATGAAGACAGGATTCGTAATAAAAAGCGGCACCGTGATCGAAAGCGAGAGTGAAACAAATTGGCACCGAGAGCAGGATCGGGGTCAGAGTCGAGCACGGGATAGCGTGAGGATCGTGATCAGTCTGTAAGGAAGGAATTCATTTTGTACGCGTAAGCGGAACCGCGGGACTATGGGAGTATATGTATATATACTGGATATTTAATCTGAAATTAAAATTTGACTCAAGAAGTATTTTAAAATGAATATATATCAGCGGAATTTTAGCTTACTCGCACAATTATTCGTTAATCTTTACTTAGAATTTTTTTTTTTGTCTTTTATTTATCTCTTAATCACATTTCTTTTACATTCAACGTTGGTGTAGAGTTAAGTAATAATTCTAATTCAAAATATCTTTAGTCCATGGTTTATAATATAACACTTGAACTACGTCATAACATTTAAAGAATTTACAGTTTTTTAATAATCTCCACTTTTCTTTTTTAATTATCATTCGTTCCTAAGACAGTTACTCCTCAAGAAAAACAGGTAAGAAACTTGAGCATAGCTCTTTTCAAACCAATTATATAAAAATAGAATCATGTTCGCGACGAAAACGTTCCTGCGCACCCCAACATACACACGGTGTGAACATATGCATTACCTTATTTCAGTCCATGTAGTTTGTATAGACGAGTTTCAAACTCGCAATTTGTAAATTGAGAATATCGCTTTTTCGGTGTAATTTTATAGTGATATGTACATAATAGTACAGTTTTAGTACTTATAGGTTAATTTGTAAATAAAGATACGAGTTCGTATGAGTTTTACTTCCGAAATGCATAAAACACGTATGCAGTATATCCACGGTAATCCTTCAGAGGATTGACCTCATGACGGTTGGGCCGCCGACCGCTGACGGTAGTCGTTTAGGAGCGCCGGATAACGGCGCCCGTTACGGTACGGCCCGGAATCGATGTCACAAAATTGTATAGCTGTCCCGACCATACGGTTTTCTATCGAGAACAGATTTTGAGTTACGGGCCGTTTCAATTCGATTGGTCTAAAATCGACCCGTTTAATTGATCGCTCTTTGAAGGACGAATCCGGGAATTGCGGAAAATAGTATAAGAATTTAGCTGTATGCTACGTTCAGTCTGCACTATCCCAGTACTGAATTTAGTCTACCGTCTACTATAGTACATAGCATACGTGTTGGCATATCGGAAGTGAAACTCTGCGCCTCTATAGACACCTAGTGTTCAAAGGTATTATTTTGATGACCTAAGTTGGCGAGGCGCCGCTCCTGCGAATGGTTAGCTCATTAACTAAACAAAAAACGGACCGTTAAGCGTTCTATACCCGTGTGTCCGATCCGTCACAAATCATATATAAAACTAGCAGGAAAAAATCTGTAGGAAGTCCAACTTATTGTGTCTATTTATCATCTAAATATTCTGAGGTTCTATAATACCTTTCTGTGCAAAGTGTTTGCTTGATAAGTACTTTAAATTTGTATAAAGGTAAATTTTGTATATCCATAGGAATCTTACTGAACATGCGCACACAAAGTCCCCTAAATGAATTTGTGACCCTATGCAGTCGACTAACATGTAAACGCAGTTTATTTTTCTTATTTAAATTATGTCTATCACTATTTTTATTTAAGCATTCAAATTTTTTTAACATATACCAATTTTTGATAAATAAATTCTGACGGCACAATTAAAATTCCAATTTCTTTAAACTCACTTATAAGAGAAGCATAAGGTTCCAGCCCAAAAATTTCGCGAATGGCCCGCTTTTGTAAAACGAAAACTCTGTAAACATCCATAGTATGTCTTCAAAGCAGGATGCCATATGACATCAAGTTATGGAAACAGGTAAGATAAACGAACCTGGCGGTTTTGATATCGGACAGATGTCTTGTTTTTCAAATGCAGCAGAGCTAATCTTTTCGCCAACTCACCGATATGAGGACCTCACTGAAATTTATTATCTAAAGTAAAACCTAGGAATACAGGGTCAACAAGATCTAATTCCTCGTTTCCTATTAAAATAGAACCAGATCCATTTTTACATTCGGAAGTAAGAATTTCACACATTCCTATTAAGAAGTAAATTATTCAATTTTGGAGATAGCAATATTCACATCGTTATAATCGAGTGGATGTCTTTTGACTTTCAGTAAGAAAAAAAGTATCATCTGCAAATGGTACTAATTTATGCATATTCTTTAACAAAACCAGGTAAGTCATTATCATGAACTAAAAACAGAAACGGACCGAGGATTAATGCCTGTGGCGTCCCCATGCGGACAATGGATTCAGACAATCTCATATTATTGACGTTGACATTCTGAACCATATTAATCAAATATGATGCCAGTAGGTCGAGTACAAGACTCGTAATTTCAAAGCGATGTAGCTTCTCTGATCAATGTTGCGTGATTTACACAGTCAAAGGCTTTAGAGAGATAGCACAAAACTCGTATCGCATTCCTCGAATCCTCCCAGGCTTCAAAAATTTTTTCAATTAGCTCGACACCAGCATCGATTGTTCAGAGAATCCGTGTGTTTTTTGAACATGAGATTATTACTATAAAAATGTAGTAGAAGTTAATTTAAGACCAAGTTTTCAAAAATTTTTACTTTATGTTGGCAGTACAAATATAGGCCCAAGGTTAGTTGGGTTCGTTTTACTATCGTCTTTGAATATAGGAACAACTTTGTTTTCTTCCATCAGATCAGGAAACATGCCATCATCCAAATATGTGTCCGCGACAAATACGATGCAATACAATCAATAATGGAGTTTACAATTTTAACTGACAGACCATGGAGATCAGTAATCTTTTTCATATTCAACGATTTGAATGCCTTAACAACATCTTCCGAATTCATATATTTCAATTCTAAATTAATAATAACAGGCGGAATATTTTCCTTCAATAAGGATTCAGCAAGAGCGGGAGATGAATTGAGAAATTGGTAGTCGAAATTGGAATATCAGTAAAAAATGTTTCCAGTAAAAGCTTCGGCAACTTCTATCACTTTTTTTTATCATTTATCATAAGATGGAAGTCAAGAGGGCAACGTTTAATTTTGCCAATTGAATTATTTATTATATACTTATATTATTTAATATATACTCCAAGTAGTTTTTATTAAATTTTTATTGTCCTTTATTTTACTTTTAACATAACTAGTTTTAGCCGCAATACAAACACATATAAAAGTTTCCGAATATTTTTTTAATATACTTAATACTTTTCGCATTTATTGTATGTTATTTAGTAAAAGGTTTATACAATCTTGTCCTATTTTTGTGTATTCCCAGTGTTGCCCAATCACTGAACTATAATGACTTCATTTGCTTTCATAATTCTTGTTCGGAAAATATTGTCGATTTCCTTCTTTTTTATTACATGAAATATTGAATTGCGGTACTCACTTACAGTATTGTAGTTCTGGAATCCTCTGCATAACACATTTTCTAAATTCTGCCAATTGTTTTTCGTTCATTGGAATGCATTTTATAATTTTTTAGATTTCTTCAAACAGGTATTTTAAAGTATATTTTAATTATTATTATTTCTAATCATTATTTCAGGGCGAAATTGACGTAACAGTCGTTTATTCGATAATATACGAGAGCTACTCTCAGCCTTCTTAACAATTAATGTATTGAAATTCAGGTAGAAGGAATCTGCAAATTCCCTTTTGCCGCGAAAACTCTGTTTATTTTGGATTACTAAGTTAGGGTCTCTCTCTGTCGAAGGTCAAAATAGTATCGGCATACTACTTTTATTTTATAGAAAACAGGCCTCAAACTTATTTTTCTTGCCTTGGATTTTTATTCTTTTTAAGACCAATACAGCAATCGATTAAGTACATCAGAACTATGTAGAGTCGGAGCCGGGCGTAAGTCAATGTTTACATACAGAAGTCGGTCGCATACAAAACAAAGTTTTCCGTTCTATAGCACATCGAATTAACCAAGTTCGCGTCTCACAGTGAAATCTAATCGAACTTTGCCTGAAGATTAATTAGACTCCGGAAGTTAACCTCTACCACGCCAAAAGCTTATCCTTTTTGTAGTCCTCTGTGGAATGAAAATAATTATATTTAGAAGCCGTGGCTTTTAACATGGTTAGTTAAGAAATGATTAGTTAGTTAAGAAGAGAAGTTTGCGTTCAATTGAATGGTTTTTTAAGCGTCTACTATCTTAAAGTTCTCTAAAATTGAATTTTCCAAGAGAAAATTTAATACGACCAATTGCTTGTCTGCATTTTTATTGAACTTTTTTGCTGCACATTCACGGCAAAATAGTATAATAAAAATCACGAATGTTGTAAACGAAGAAGTTCAGTTTTTTACTTCGAGTCGAGTTTTTTGTAAAAATTATTTCGTTTTTATGCAAATAGTTCTTTTTCTGTCTGTTTCAGCCCTTATTTTTGGAATCAGTTTGATTCAGAAAGCCTAAGAACTAGAGCAGGTTATATTAGTCCAAATAATACTTTAAAGTCAGATAGTTACTGTAATATCATAGCATAAATCCTTCTATTCGCTCCTTTGAATGATCAGCTCTACAATATTATACAAAACAATATGAATATAGCGAATTCCAAACGGAATAATCATTAGCCGACACCTATATATTCGTAGTATTAAATAAACATGGATACGACCGTGCGTTTTTATTACAACGATATGGTAACTGTACTCTAAAAATGAAAGCTAACTGAGAGACATTTACTTTTAGTAGTACTTTTAAGTTAATCAAAACAACTTGAAATTATAAATATATATATATATATATATATCAACGAAAACTGATTTGTTATAACAACATTTGTGATTGAACTAACTATGTGGGTACTATATTAATTCTAACGAGTGTATACATTGTTTTTAATATTATTGGCTTTCTTGCATAGTTTGATCAGTTTTATTTAGTTAACACATACATATATATAGATTAAATTAATTCAGAATAAATTCATTGAAATAATTAAACAAATTAAATTAATAAAGTATTTGATTTATTCTGAATTGATCATTCTTGATCATTTTCAAAATAACAAATATAAACACTTTTAATATTTAATATTGTTGGATTAACTATAAATTAATTATTAAATTCTACTGAAAGATAAATAATCAATTTATTAATTGAAATAAGTGACTATCCTTTCCACCTCACCTCAAAGGCGGCGCGGGGGCAGCAGGCGAAGCCGACTGAACAAATCTAGCGCATATCGTTAGTCAATAGTTGCATGGATAGTTGTTTGCGTGCCGCTCGAGTTGAAATCGGATTATTTCGTCCATGATTTCTTAGTTTATTTATTTAATACCTATTTGTACTACTTACGATAAGTCAGACGTATTTGTATTATTTAATGAGATAGTTGTGGTATTGTTGGTTGGTGTTGAGGTTGAAGACCAATCAACCACGGCACAATCGAATGAATCAAACATGGCACAGAAGGTTGGTAGTTTCTACAATTCATTAATATAGCCGATACCTTGTAACGTAAATATTTTAACAATAGCAAAAAATATGTACTGTTTAAAAATTAATAAGCAAGTATTTTGTTACAAATTATTTTTGTTTTATTTTATCTATAATTTTGTTATATCTAAAATTTGTCACATATGTCAATTACAACAAATAATGAAATTTATTATTAGGATTAAATTTCTGACAGTAAATTAGATTTATAAATGTGATATGTTCTGTGAATTACTTATGAACTGTGATAATTTGAATATAAATAGGTTTTACTTCATGTTTCTTCTCATAGCATTAAAATCAATTTTGGTTTTCTATAATTTGAGCGTTTGAGTTAGCACTGGAGGTGCTGTCCTAATTAATATGCCGTACTTCAGCTCATTCTTAAATGTGGAACACATCAACTATCAATCACGCATTACAGGTGATTAAGAGTGAACTTTAAGACAACCCGTCATATGCGAACTCATGGGCATTCTCAGAGTTGAGGGCGATTTATTAATGCGGACCTTAGTCAATTAAAAAAATGTTACTAAGGGCCTCTTCCACCATCTCTTTTTAAACTGACTTTTAACAAAAAGTCACTTTTAAAATTAGTTTTGTGTTCCACATGCTTCTTATAACGGTTTTTCAGCAAATATTACTTTAAGAATTTGAATAAATTATAATGTATTTAGCACACTAAAAAATTTATTTCCGTTGAAATTTTAATTTATAGTCAATTTTATAAAAAGGGGACAATTGTTAACTAACAAAATTTTCTCCAACTTTCTTCTTCATTGTACTGTACATTAGAAAAAACGTTTAAATGATTGAAATAATTTATTTTACTTCGTGGAGTCTTTTTATACAGATGCTTAACAAGATCGTATTATACAAGTTTTAAAAAAATCAATACTTTGTTCATAATAAAGTTATAACTTAAACAAAAACTGACAAATCAAAGTAATAATGTAGATATTACTTTCTATAATAATATGGAAACCAAGATCTATGCGTAGTTTTTGATTTGAGTGTAGGCTAAAGAAGCAACACTAGGAAGAACTATGCGTAAAAACTATTCTGCATTACCATCAGAATTAGTGAACACAAAAGGTAGAACAGTTCTTTCATCTAATTTTGCCTTTACCAAGGATACTGATCTCGTGTCTTATATTCCTAAAAAAAAGATCTGTAAATATTTGGAGCACATTGTATCATAACTCATAAGTGAGTAATCCCAAATACGACTGTATCTAGATACATTTGGAGAAGAAAGACAAAACGATGGCTTCAAGTGGTGTTCAGTAAGTGGTTGGCATATCGGCTTATAATGCTTAATTGTATTTGTTATTCGTGTCTGGAGACAAGGCTGTTTTGCTACGCGCTGTTACTTTTCATAAAATCTGGGTATGAAACTTATTACTTCTTATGCAAAAAAGGTCAAACTTTGCCTGAAGCACCTTTATCATTTCAAATTGCAAAGAGTGTGCGGGATTCGCCACAAAAGGATCCACAATCGTCATCCTCAGCTCAGTCAAGAAACAATACAGAGAAAAAACAACCAAGAGAGGTTGCGTGAAAAAACATAATAAAATAGGATAGGTTTAAACATGCAAAAGAAATATGTGTGAGCAGCATTCTAAGACGATTACTTCGTGTGTATTTTACTTAGTTATTATTTATTAAAATAGCGCTTTGAACAGTTTGAACATAACAAATAAGAGTAGCGTATGTTCAAAATTAAATTAACTCAATAAAATTTACTTTAAATAATTGTTATTTTCATTGTAATATCTAGATGTATTAAAATATAAACCCAAATAACATTTAGTATGCAAATATCAAATGCAAATTCAGGTAAAACCCGCATCTTGCCCCGATTTTGTCTCGATCTAATCGCGGTTCTGGTTTTGCTCCGACCCCGCTTGCGGTTCCACGTTTGATTCAACTCTAATAAATTATTCCATTACTAAGGTTTTTTCTATCGCAGGAACCCTAAAAATATACGGTTAAAAAGTGTGCTAAATGTAGGCAGTAAGTTCTTTACCTTCCAGTAAAGTCGCATCGTGATCTGTTCAACCGTTTCGGAAATACCCCGGAAAACAGACAAATAGTCTAATACAAAGGGTATGTTCTTTCATTCAAACCTTGTCCTGAAATTAACGACCGACTTGTCCCGACAAACGAATTCGGTGCAGTCGTTTGGAAATGATGCGCGTACATACATTTTGGCGATTCATTTTCATTTATATACATTTGGGTCGACGAACAAAATCAAGTAATTATAACTAATATACATTCAAAAATACGACTATAATGTGTCATCAACACCGCTAACCACAGACAGGTACGTATGAAGAAATCTTGGTAAGTGGTTGTCAACAAATGCAAAAAAAAAAAGGAATAGCAGTAATACGCACAAAAGAAAAGTAAATGCAGACAGCCTTTACATAGATAGAAGCGAAATTACTATTGTACGAATTAACCGACGCCAAAGTGGTGAATGTGTACCGGCATAAGTACGACATGAAGTAGTAGTGAATCCTAGTCGGTGTTCTGTACGACAGACACAATTAGTTGTTAAGTGTAATACAATCATATTTATTAGGGCACAAATCATAAAGCATCATTATTTCAAGTTGTAGACGCTTGGATTTTACTTTTAGTAAATTATATTGATCTAAAAGTCATTACTAGAAAACATTTAAAATATTTATAAAATAAATGTCTTTTGAAGTAAAACTTCTCTTGCCGCGATTCGAGAGCAGCTCAGATCTTTTTTCAAACGGAAGTAACATTTTTCTGACGGAAGTGACATTCTTTTCATTACCAACCTAATATGTATACTTATACGTGTGTATTGGTAACACTGGGTAACATTGGATATACAACTGCTGTATAGTAGACATTGTTTACATGAATAATGTGGAACTAGCCCAAAACGTTATAGCCCTACACTTTGTTGCTACTTAATCTTTGTGTTTACAGTGCTTATAATAATTATAATGTGAATTTTTTATAAAAAGATAAGTGTGATAAAAAAATACTTTTAAAACATTATAAAACAAGTGTTGGAAAAAATTCATATGACTGATTCGGAAGAAAATTTTACTTATTCATCCTTAAATAAACATCAGTACATGACACACGGTCTCAAAAATGTAAACTTTTAAGTACCAAAATTAAAAAGCTGATCAATAGAATTTATAATCTGATTATTAAAATCTGTATTATATCATGATTAATTAAATATTTTTACCAAATTTCTTACTATGGGTAAACAAAAACTGGCAATTGATGCATCAAATAGCGACACCGATTTTTTCAATTATACGTGTTTCGTCGTTAACTGTAATAACTAACCATCATTTAAATTTATATGTAATTCTATGTACATATATAAGTACTGTTTGTATTTATAAAAATATTTTAATAGGCCCAAGGGCTCCCAAAAGTACGGAAACGTCAAATTTGCATCATCAAAGAAAATAAATTATAAAACAAAATACTTATGATTAATCTTTTTCGGTGATGCTTACCATAAAAGTCAAAGAAGTTTTATTTCAACCGCGTGTAAAAGTTACACGCGCACAACTTTTTTGTACAGTTTCAAGTGAATCTATAAATTTGTTATAAAAAGTGTTTCATACGGGTACGGTGTATGTCAATTTAGCGCAAATCAAAGATTTAAAAGCATGACGAAATGTGGAAGATCGGATGAACTTAGCGTAAGAACGAAATATAAATCCATACATTCTATAGGCATTATTGATTATATTACCGATATGTATATCGACCCGTAGTTTTTTATCAAGTGTGAATCAAAGATTTCAAATAGATTCAAAGACATCTACAGGAACGCAATTGTAATTAAGAGGATAATGGCTGAAAGTTCTTATTTTTGTGACGGTAATTGATTTACATTCTTTAAATTAAAGTTCATTTTATTTTTAATACACTAATCTGAAAATCGATCCAAATCCTGTTGTGTGGTATCCTCTATTGTTGGAAAAATTTGAAAGTCATCAACATATAAAGGAATTCACAGAATTTAAAACAATGACGGACTTCGTTAATTAAGATATTATATAATAAATGACCTAAAATGGAATCCCGGCGAATACTAGATCGACACGAACAAAATTAGATTCATAGCATTTGATAACAACCTTTTGCATTCGGTTAGATATGTAGGACCTAAACCAGCGGCATAAATTTCCACGAATACTATTGAGGGCGAGCTTCTCAAGAAGCATTCTGCGATTTACTATGTCGTTTATGAAAGTTAGTGTAAATGCTGCCAAGTTTTATTACCATCAAACCCTTCAAATAGATACGTCGTATACATATCACGATGTAGTCGTCGAGCACCGCTTTCCACAACCACGATGTTTCTCAATAATGATATTATGCACGGATAAATAATGTTATGCAGTAACAGAATGACATAATGACAGAACAGGCAATATTGGTGTTGGTATTGAACCCTCCCTTATGCAAAGGTATGATTCGAGCAGATTTCTAAATAGTTTGAAAACTCCTTTCGGGCAAATATCAAACATATATTGTAATGGTCGACAAATGGAAGGATTTATAAGCCTAAGAAATAACGGGTAGGTATTATCAACGTCCGTACCCTTGGAAATATCAAGCGTGCGAAGCTCCCTAAGTACGTCGTTTTAGTTAGATATATATCGCTATTGATCAAAACATAAGTATCTTTACTATCTGTAGTATTAATTACGTCAAAATCTTTTTCTACATTAGAACGTTCAATGACAGAGGGCAAGTAAGTTGAAAATAAATTACATATATCCACCGGGTTCTTTGCAATTATGTTATTATGCCAGACGTACTTAGGTATATTCAAATTTTTTACGATTATTATTATTATTATATTTTGAAAAGTATTTAATGTTATTCGGTATATTATCTTCAACCGAGTTCGTGCATATTTTATAACATGCATGCGCCTCTATTTTAAATCTGTTCCTACAAATACAAAAATACTATAGTCAGATTTAACTGAATTTGTTTTCTAAGGATGCGAGCATTGTGTCATCAAAATTCGTCTGTTTACGTTTACGTATATTTACTAAATTATCTCTTTCCGCCAATAAAGATATGTCGTAATTGGATGAGACTCGATGTACGTTGAAATGCCATATTCTTAGACGAGGTAAAAGTCTATTTTTATTTGCTACCCGCTGTCGCCGCCAGCATAAACGATTCCAAAAAGACGTAAAAACACCTCTCAATAAATCTATTGGTAAAAGTCACACCAATTGCAAAAGAACATTTTATTAATATCACACGTGACTGAAGATTATTATTATGTGCTGATTATTCATTAAAAACTTAAAAAGACAACCCTAGCGCCACTCTCAATGTTATCTCAACAACGAAAGTAGATAGATTTGATATATTTATTGTTAAGCTTATATGATCTGTAAAGACCAAACCGGCAACGCTGATGAAATAACACGGAAGCTGTTTTATTGTGAAAATTTCTTTCACGCCCGTATAATTATTACGCTGTCACATCAGTCATTTCTTTCATTCTTTATTTGTACATTTTTCGAAGAAATATATAGGCGATATTGATGTGACAGCTTTCAATTTATAGGCTACAATGGTGTGACAGCTTTCAATTTATAGGCTATATTGATATGACAGCTTTCAATTTACATGCTGTATTGATGTGACAGCTTTCAATTTATAGGCTACAATGGTGTGACAGCTTTCAATTTATAGGCTATATTGATATGACAGCTTTCAATTTACATGCTGTATTGATGTGACAGCTTGCAATTTATAGGCTACAATTGTGTGACAGCTTTAAATTTATAGGCTATATTGATATGACAGCTTTCAATTTACATGCTGTATTGATGTGACAGCTTTCAATTTATAGGCTACAATGGTGTGACAGCTTCCAATTTATAGGCTATATTGATAGGACAGCTTTCAATTTACATGCTATATTGATGTGACAGCTTTCAATTTATAGGCTACAATGGTGTGACAGCTTTCAATTTATAGGCTATATTGATATGACAGCTTTCAATTTTTAGGCTATATTGATGTGACAGCTTTCAATTTATGAGCTATATTGATGTGACAGCATTCAATTTATAGGCTACAATGATGCGACAGCTTTCAATTCATAGGCTATATTGATGTGACAGCATTTAATTTATAAGCTACAATGATGTGACAGCTTTCAATTTATAGGCTATATTGATGTAATAGCTTTCAATTTATAGGCTATATTGATCAAACAGCTTTCAATTTCAGAAAATAAATTATAATGTACAATACAATTGCATGTATGTGTTTATAAACATAATAAATTCATTGCTATGTGCACTCACACGAACGTCAATACTATGGGTATTTCATGAATTTTAAAATGAAATATAATAATAACTAAGTAATTTTGTATCTTCGAAATCACGCAAGGAAAACATTTTTGATTTTTTTTAATGTGAATTGTGGATTTAATTCTATGGTAGAATTAAAACGTACGACGAAATAAATTTCTATGAAATCAACGTATTTTGTTTACTTTTAAGCGTGGGGCCGTTTTTCGATTATCTTTTCTATACGAAGGACCAATCTATATACATCGATGCTACTGTAAGTTAGATTAAATAGCAAGTTCTATAAAATAGTTTTTTGTTTTTATTAATTTTTTTTTGATTTTATCAAAGTATCTTGTACGTTCTTTAGAAAGATCTCTCATAGAAATCAACTTTAAACAGTAGTCGATTCACTTTCCATCTTTATTATACAGAGAAATTACGTTTTCTCAATGTTTTCTTAGAAGTTTTTTAAATCAAAAGTATAACTTTTCAAAGAGAATGTAAGCCGTCTTCGAAAACATTAAAATAATTAAATAATGAATTTCTTTTGGTGTAGATGTCAGATAAAGATGTATCGGTCACCTTTAATATTTTTATTTGTAATTTGGCATCGTTTTAATTCTATACCATAATTCTATACTTAATTTAAAACCATGTAAAAATTTAAAAATTGTTTCAACTCAATACCTCAGTTGGCACCGACCCCAAAAACAACTAATTACTTAATTATTTTTACGATTTTTTAGGCAGTTTTCACTTTCCATTTAAGTTATTTTATTTTACATTTATTATCTATCCGTATCTAACTTTCACTGGTGACGTAAGACAATTGAAAAAAGTGGATAAGTGGAAATTTCATATGGAAAAAGTAGAAAACCGATTCCAATCCCGAATTTATCGGTGATGCTGGTGACTTTCACCAGGCCGTCGATCAAATCGGTTTCTTTCCAAGACCCACAAGTTATCGGTTCTATTCTCATATCGCTGAATAGAAGTAGAACTTGAGCAACCAGTGATGATATGAGCTCTTTCGCTACGTTCTTGTCTTTTCTTTACGTATATCCAGTCTAGCGACTCTTTTCCTTTTTCAGGATTCTATAGTCAAAATTGAAAAAAATGGAACTCTTATAGTTTCGTCACTTCCGTCTGTCCGTCCATTTCTACATGTCACAGGCATTTTGCTCAAAAACTACAAGATGCATTTTGATTACATTTAGAGTAGAGTAGAGTAAGTTTTTCATTACTTAGTTTTACAGTTAAATAGCAAAAAATAATACTTCATGGGAGGGGATTACTCCAAACATATATTTAATAGAAGCTGAGAAAAAACATATTTTCATAGAACTTCAACGTATGGTTCATATTTCGACAGTTCTTTTAAAAGAACTTTAAGGCTTATAAGCACTTTGTTTTAATTAAGTGAATATTTTCAGAAATAATCGCTCCGAAAAGAGCATAAATTGTGTAACCTCTGCTATTATTTTTAAAACCATGTCTCCTAAAAATATAAAAAAAACAACTATAAAGATAACGTTTGATAAATACTTTATAAACATATTTTCAATATGATCTAATATACCGTTTTCGAGTTATTGCCGTAATAGTACGCTTCTCAAAAGAACGTAAATGCCATAGAGATACATTCTTTTGCTGGTGCACTTTTTCATATAATATTTTTTACATTTCGTGACGGTAGAAAGTGTTTTAATTGTGTTATAAACCACTTACAATTTAATACATTATTACGTATTTATCATTCACATCGTTTAAATTATAAAATATTTAGATACATCACAGTTCATAGAAAATTTTATGAGGTATCCCAAAAACAAACCAGTTATACAAAGAAATATACAACTGAATAGTTTTATAATTATATACTTTATAAGAGACACTTTTTATAATGAAAATTAATATTTATGTACCTAAACATCATTAGCTCAACATGAAAATTGCATGAATTGAGCGTCTAAAAATTTTATGTTTACATAAAAAAAAATAGAAGTCTATGAGAAGAAAAATAAATGAAGAACATCTTACTCATTACAAGAATAAAATGATTCTATTCAATATCAGTTATTTAACATGCTTCTATTATAACGTTAGTTGAATTACATAAATACGAATTACGGTACCACCCTCAAAATTGTGTAACTTGTAAACCATTCGGACCTGCAAAGGGCTGACGGCGTGTTTTACCTTTACGCTTTCAAAATACACTAAAGTTTGTAAACATCAGGGCCCCGGGAAACATTTGTTTGTCCAAAAGTATGAGATTGACGCAGCTTTGTGGGACGAGTAAAGGGGTCCGTATGAATACAAACGAATTTGCTTTGCGAAGCGATGTAATTCAATATTGTTTTAAAGTTCCTTAAGTAACTGAAACCACGTTAATTGTTTGAAGTTAAGTGTAGCGTGATGCCCAACGCTACTGACTGCGACTCAAGCGTAGAATCAAGTATTGTTTCATCGCCATTCGTTTAAAGTCTCGGGAGGCTTAGAGATTGTGATATGACGATCTTTAAAAGTCATGAGGCTTTGAGAGTATCTTATTTTCAGCAGAGAATGAGCTATAATGGTAAATTTTATTTTATTTATATTTTTTTTAAAGTTCATATTGTAACGTTTATTCATTTTTCAAAGCGTCGCTTCATCCGTCTGTAGATTTGGCAAGCATATATGAATATGCCCCATTGTGGGCCTACGCGCGATATACATAATTTCATATCGCATCATTTGATTTGAAAGCATCTCTACATAAATAGATATCAAATGCTTTTTTCTGTTAGGATATTTAGAAAAAATAAAGTAAATGAGACATGAAAAATCTTTTAAAAACTGTACAAGTTGTTTAAAATTTGGAGAGGTGAAAATCCAATTGCGATTTATTTCTATTTTCTTAGTAAATTGTCATCTTAGCACAGAGATAAATAGACTTTCCCTAGTCGTGGAGTTGAGAAGTGATCGTGTTATATAATAATGTTGCAAAAAACCGTTGGCAAGATAAATAGATATAAATTAAAATTAAAATATAATTGTACTAAATAAATATTCTAGAAGATTACGTTAAACGTAAAAAGTTTCTTTGCCTACCCAGCTATCGTCGATCTTACGCATGTTTATTTTGTATGCATTTATTTTTGGGATTGAAATTTCGAGAGTGCAATACGTCTTTTTTATTAGACTTGACATATTTGCGACTCATTTTCTCTAGATAATTTATTGACTTATTTATATTTGAAGAACTTTCTAAACGATTAGTCGAGGGGATACCACAGTTTGGATGCGTTTTATTTCTGTGATAAGTGCATTCACAAACGAAGTGCAATGAACTACAAACATTGAAGTGGTGCCGTAGAGATTTATTGTAACCCAATAAGAGTAATTTACTTAATAAAATTTAGACCTGCACTTGGTGAGGTTTTTCCTCATTATTGAAAAATTATTGAAAATATTATCATAACCAATATAATGACCATTTAGAAAATTACAAGGTTTTTTTAGGTAATAATTGTATAATAATATTATGCAATTATAATACAATAACAAATTACAATAAATTATTATAATTTATTCTCGTGTTCTTTAAGACTAAATGTGGATTATAAAACTCGTACGGAGAAAAAGTGTTTTTTCATTTTATTAGAAATGTAATATAATACGTTACATTATTTCCGAAAATTAATGTTCCAAAGAATAAAGAGGGTGGTAGTTTAATGGTAGTTTAAAAGTTTGCATTAACTATTCTCTATTTTTTGAAAGTTAATGCAAAACTATTCACTATTTTTAAAGTGGGATTTTGAAAGTATTTATGTACTGTTTGAAGTAAGTAATGCAGAAATATGATTTTACTGAATTAAGGGTTGAATTATCAAAATAATAATCTCTATAATTTACGCGAATTTATCTGAAAAAAATATGAAACTCGCATAGAAACTATCGACAATATGTAAATAAAAATATAAGGCCTTGATAATTATTTAGAAAGGATTTTGCCCACGATTATGTACTTACATCGTAAGGTGCATATGAATCGATTTAATGATTGATTAAAGTGGAAAACAAATCGGAAATCGGTATCGACAATAAGACTGAGATGGAAACAGAGAAAAAGATCGGTATTGAAATCGAAAGCACGACCGGGATCGGGATTCTGATTAAAAGAGCAATTCCGTTTGGATAAAGCGGCCAGGCAGATCGTCATTGAATCCCAGAGCGCTCATGCGCCGCTACTTATGTTCTAGTAATTATCGAGAGATAGCTTGATGATATTAATTCATCATTGGTGATCAAGACATCCCTTTAATCATCTATAACAAGACTCCAGAGGTGCAAATTTTTTTCCGAATAGGTATCAAGTAGAGCAATCTGTTTGATTTAGTTCGCTTCATATCTTAATGTAACGATAGGCTTGAAACGAACTAAACCCGAAATCGATTCCGATATTGACCTTGAGTTTTTTACTGGACCGTTTTTATTCTCCGTAAATCTTCAGAGGCCTATCAGCTTCTCTTGGAGTTTCTCGAGTTTTCCGAGCCGCCCTATCTCGAACGGGCTCTCATATTTTGGCCTTCGAGCGTGGAGAGGCCGCGCGCGATAAGGCTCCACCTCATAAATCAGTTAAGAGCGCTCCATCCGTAGTATCGAGGCGTGTACTGACCAATGGAAGAGTTATGGCGGGTCGCGCCTGACCGCCGCACTGCGCTAATTCATCAAAACCTAGCCGTGGCCGGTGGAGATCCGCTGGTGTGTTTAGGCTTAATAGGTAAGTCGTTAATAGCAAAGCTATTAAAATCCATAGATCAGGGAAGTAAATGTACCCAAAATTGGTCTGTGTGCTGTTCTATTTCAAATCAAATTACATTTATGGCTTAATATATTTCAACTTGGCTAAGACTTTGAGTCGTCAACGCTGATCCGAGTTGATGCTTATTAACGAAGGCTGTGACCGATTCTGTAATAATTTGCCGTATTAATGTGCGTTTTGAATCGCGAAACGAAGGATTTGACTCAGTACACAGGTTTATCAGTTGCTCGTGATCAATATCAATCCTATTATCTTCTAGTTTAAGGGTGACACACTTCACACTCAATCACTACCGCAAATTTTACTATATATAATTTATTTATTCGAAAAAATGTTTTTCAAAAGCATGACGCCTTTTAGATTACTGTTACAGTATAAATACTAAAGTAAAATATACTTCCAGATCAGATCGTATGTAAGGATTAACAATTCTATTCTGAGTGTTTTTTTTTAATTATAATGAAGGTAAAATTAACAGTAAAACGTGTAATTAAATCATACTGATTTTAAGAAACCAAATAAGACTCACGAAATAGCTTGTACTGCAACAATATATAAACGTTGAAGATCGACCACTTAACAATCTGATGGTCCACCATTGTAGTACAATTGAAATTAAAATTAACCAGACGATTTAATCTCTACCGAATAAACATTTATTACATTTTGCATTACATAAGTTCACGCCTATTTCTCAGAAAAGTATCCATAGACCACACACACTTCACGTGCCACGATATTTACAAACTTCCCTAATGCTTCACTGACGATCATCAATCGTTTTGTGCAAGCTCGATCAGCAAATTGCAAACTCAAATATCAAGCTCTTTCTTTTGGTATAATACAATTTCTCAGAATTTAATGAAAGGGTATGAATACAACACAGAAACAAATTATGGAGAAATCGAATAATAATTTGTATTAATAAAAGCGATAGCTCTTGTATCTGACTAATTGAAACTGTAATACAAGGAATGGACTCTTCTCGAGTAATCCGTTTCATTAAAGTGAACAGAACAATCACTCGACACGCACAAAGGATTCTAATTGTTCTACTCGTACCAATCCTTCCGGTTGAACTTTGGAATCTATTGAGAACATTTTGTTATTATTAAGTCGCCATATTTTGTTGATTTATCTATGAGTATAGACGATGCCTCTACAAAATAAATCAATGAAGTTCAAGGAAATTACAAACATTGAGGAAAGCTAGGTAAAACTTCAGACATCATTCATCAGTTCTCTAGTAGTATCTTATGATATTTGTCTTGTTTACTTTTGCCTTCAGCTTGACAGACACACACACACACACACCACCACATTGTGCAAAATATATATGTTGTTCATATGGCGTATCACGAAAACATGCTATATCAAGATTGATGATGATGATGATACAACAAAGATATTAAATTAAGATAAAGTGTTATATGATTTTCTAAGCCAGAAGAGGAGATTTTTTGTAAAAACATTTATGCTGATACGTACAATAAAATAGCAATTTTTATTACACGTATCAGCATGATAATGCTAGACTTATTCTTCACCTTAAGCAATAAACAGCTACGGTTATAGCACGAAATATTAACGATGACACAGACTTCGCTTAGATGTAGGCTTTAGTATCACGATAATACGTATATTGTTTTTGAAGTAGATTCCAATAAATATAAGCTAGATAACCACCTTCAACTTGCTACAGTGTAGTTACCGTGTGAGCTATGTGCAAATACACAGACAGAAGTGTCAATTCATTATAATATCGGTGTATGTTATTAATGCCAAAAACTGGTGCCTTAGACTATGTTAACAAAGCATTGTAAATAAAGAAAAGGTAAATAATTTATTTTATTCATATAAAACTCTTATTAGAAAATGCATTACAGACTGTAAATATGAGGAATTGTGTAATTAATTCAAGTTTCGATGTTAATAAATTTTTATTCATAGATCTGTTACGTAAATAAAAAACAGATCAGAGTCAAATTCCATGAAGGAATACGTGACAGCAAATTTGATCATAATTCTCAGTTACGTATACACGAGCTGGCTGTCGTGAAAAGCACTCGAACAGTGTGTACTTACCGGTCATGTCGAGAGGCGTTCCTGTGAAAATATTCGTTCAGACAAAAACGAAACCACGTCAAAACAAGTGTTCAGAGTATGCGAAGCCGCAAAAATTAAACTGTGCATCGCCTCTCCTTTTTGGGGCTCAAAGGGGATTAGGCGCCTTCGAGGCCCCGGCGAAGTGGCCGCTAATCCGCCGCCACTGATCTCGGCGAAATGGTAACTGTATCCAGCCATCGGCTTCTTAATACCTAGGATTGCTCCTGTCGGATGATCTTTTGTCCGTTTTGTTCCTTTGTATCTTCTAGTATGATCCTCGTATGGGAGACATATTGTACAGCCTTTTGACGGAGACCGCCTTTGTGACGCGCCCGAGGGCTAAAGTATTTTCTGGTCTCTATTTGAAGGCTTATTAAATAATTTACTAAAGTAAACTACGTTCTTACTAAAAATAGATGTTCACAAAATTCGGGGGTTAGTTGTTGAGGTTTGAGAATAAATTCCTACTGTGAAGCATTTACCTTGGGTTATATTTCATTATAAATCTAAACCGTTATGTATTATTGTATTAAATATTTTGATATGATAATGTTATGAAATTTATACAAAATGAAATAAAAATTCTGTTTATAAGCATAACGAAATAAAAAATAATTTTTCTAGTAATATATGAATCACATAAAAATAGACAGTAGTTGTATTTTGGGATGAAAAATTAAAATAAAAATACTTAGAAACTTAACGCGTAAAAAAGTATATAGAATAATGAAAGTTTTATAAACGAAAATTCTGACTGATCATAATCGTCAGTAGAACTTGTTTACACCTACTTAGATGGAATTTGGACTGTCGGTTCGATTTTTCAAAGTAGTGATTTCGTATGAGCAGAGAATCAATTGATTTCTCAATATTTATAAAACCTGATGATGTTTACTGAAGTTTTCTGAATTAAAGGCTGTGAATAAAATTTTGCCTTAAAAATAAATAATAAAAAATAAACTGAAAGCTAAGGAGTAAATTCAGAATTCGATTTTGAGTTTTAAAATTTTTTGTGTACTGTTAGTTTTTATACTTTCGTTTTAAACCTAATTGTGTAACATTGAAAAGAATGAAATGAGTGGAACGGAACGGATAGACAAAACGGAATGCGAGAAAAGACTTCAATGTATTAAAAGCTGGTAAACAAAAGTAGAGGCCGTAATTGTTAAAGAAAATGACTACTTACCGATATTTTAAATATCCTTCATTTTATTTTTGCCATAATTCGTCAATTTAAGCGTCATTTTGAGCTTAAAACGGTTTATTGCCGCGTACAGATTGCTTATAGCGCGACAGATAGCTAAATAGCGAACTGCTATTGGGTGAGGCCATTCAATCCCCTATTTGATATCACCCATAGATCGCTTCTTAGTGTGAATCGACAGACACCCTTTACTTCGTCAACCTATATTTTCAAAAAGAATAGAAAATTAGATTTAATCCCATTTCAATACCACGTTCTCCGTATAAATTTTCCGCAAGAAATGGAACCTTTTTTTCCATGCACCATTAATTATTTATTACCTTAACGAATCCATATCAGATAAACACGTCGCTTTAATGAGTCCTTTGCGCAGCTCCGGGCTACATCAATTAATCAGCGTACGCTCAGAACCCGTAAAAACCTTTTCAGGGTCGGATCACTGAGACGGCAATATTCCGAATAAAGTGAAACGCCCCCGTACAAGAGATATCTCGCGATATAACGATGTCGTTACTTCAATCGCGGCTTAATTTGACGTCTATTGTCCCCGGCAGGGGGCGGCTCAGTCGCTCGGGTGCTCCGGCGAAAACTCGATTGTCGAAATTCGTGTGTAAAACGCCCGCTGAATGTTTTTTATTTATTGGAAGAAACGGTAATCTCTCGGGAGCCTGTGTAATGACACAGGTTACCGAGAACTCGCAACGAGTGAACGTTGTAACATTACACATAACGATGTCTTGAATTGGTTTGTTCTGAACTACAAATTATAAAATGAAAACAAATCGGTTTTACGAACTTATAGACAAATAGCGACTCTCATACATTCGCTAAATTGCATGCGACCTCTACTCAAAGCGTTGTTGTGATGGCGGTATCCTTTGTAGTCTCGATCATGATACTTTTTCCAGCTTCGATTTTGATGTCGATTACGACTGTAATATGTGTTTATTCATAAATAATTTATAAATAATTGCTATAGCAATCCAGTTTTAAAACGATAAAAACACTTGTAAACTCATTTCTGTTGTTCTCTGATTTTAACCACACAACAAAAACATACTCTAATAGTATAAGAATTGTATATTAGGTACTTACATAAGTCATTGTGAAGTAGTTTTAAGAACACGCTTCTTACATTAAGTGCAAACGAAACAGACACTACTTGTGAGGTCTAACTGTCGTAAGCTGTTTATGTTTAATAAGTGAATAAACATATTAGTTGTTTGTCGCAACTGTGAAAGATTAGAACATTCGTTTGAGACATCATTGGGTCGGGAATAACGTCGAAATTAACCAAATAGATCAACTGTGTGTTGGACTCGTTCGTGGAAGGTTCCGTAGATACAGAAAATATTTCTTTCACAGTCACGCCTTCTCCTTGCACTTCCGACTCGCTGTCACAACACGCGTGGCGTTTATTTTTAAAACATCAAGTCTGATAACAGAAAATTCGATTGTTCATGATTTAGTATACACCGACTTTTTCCCGCCAGCCTCGATGAGGGTCGGTTTAAAATTAGCAATGAATGTTATCCCACCCATTTTCAATTTAAATTCTGGTCTTGATTTTTATTCAAATGTCGCCTATCTGTGCTTATCTTGTCGTCACTTGGATGTTGGTATTTTTTGTATTGATGTTTTTTAATAAAAATTGTACTATGTAATGTTTCAACAAATAATCTACATCTATGCAAAATATTATTACAATCTATTCAGTCGTTTTGAACATTATGCCAACAAACTGAAAGACAGATATTCATTATTTATTCTGTCGTTTTATTCACGACGTTTAGGGTTATAAAATAGTCAAATGGTAACAATCCAAAACTTGACCACTTAGTCCGATGAAATTCCACAGACATACATTTTATAAGAACGTCTGTATAACAATTATGAAAATTATGAACATAAATACTTGAAAAGGTAAAAAGTCTCAATTCATATGCCTCCGTATGCGACATGTCTTTGGACAGGTGTCCAAAGATGAAATCAAAATACTTATTTGAATTTATTATTTAGTAAATATTTTACGGAATATACATTTTTGAAATCTATAACGATAATTTCCCTCACTAATCCCCCATAAATGAGATTAAAAAGTTTTAGAGTAATACGATAGTAATAATTTTAACATACAGTTTCAATAACTATTATTTGAAACAAGGTATTGACGCGTCATACTGAATTTTTATCATGAACGTAATTATTTTATGATCCATTAAACAAATTTTACTCTAAGCTAGTTTCATCGCTTTTAATAATAACAAAAAAATGTACACACAAAATTTTGTTAAATTTTTAATATGAAAAAACACAAAATCTGGAAACAAAAAACTATCTGTTTGTTGAAATATTATTACAACCTGTTTTCATCATGACACTGCAGCGACTCATGGAACATACACCTACACAACGTCATATCGAATATTCAAAAAGGATGGTATCATAAAAAATATGTTAAAAATAATAACTGACACTGAGATGCAAATTTGGGAAATTTTCAATTTGAACAAATATGAGACACGACTTACGTAAAATGGCCAGCTCGAGTTGACCAAAGACAATGGTGTAGTAAGGCCTATAAACCTCTTGTTACGTTGAAATTCTATATCTTTCTAGTAGTGGCGATTAATACTTTTTGTTTAACCATAGGGTTCGCAATAGAGTTACCTATCCCGTGTAGGCGCAGGTCTAAAGTCATCTCATTAAATTACACTCATTCTCGGAATACGCAGCCGTTCGAACACAATCGTAATAGGTGCCGGGTGGTTACAAAGTTTGCCCACCACTCGTACGCTCCATAACGTTTGCAACTAATTCGGTCCGGTTACACGAGCCAAAGAACGCTGACCCGTGTAATTAAATGTGGCATAATGCTGCAAAGCCGCTCTTATTTGGCCATCGTTTGCGGGAAATTTGTAGGCTTAACGGCGGCTTCCATCGGCCGCTCTCGATTTGCGACGGACACGATCCGTCAAAGTTTGTCGTATCGGAGGCTGCGACACGAAAGACGTACAAAAATATATTTTTGCTTGGAAGAACGAAATTTGTGAATATTTTCTATAGTAAAGCAGAAGGAATTAATAAGCAAAACAACAAATCCGTTTTCGGACCTGCACATCGCCATTGTTGTGATGGAGAATGGAATGGGTACTGTAATGGAAATGGGTACTAATACGCCCAGGATCGATAGCCATCTCCAGCTTTCATTGGGCTAACGTAAAAGCTTTAACCTTCAAGCCAGCAACTATTAGAGGAAGTACTTTGAAGCATTAGAATGATTAAAATCGCAAAATACAAAAGTGTTGCTGACAAAACTATTTTCGTCCTTATATCATTTTATAAAAGCTATTACAATTTAAAAATTAAACAGAACTACATGTATTAAAATAGTAAAAATATGATAATTAATGTTTAAATATGGTTAGTGAGAATTATTTGAAGATAACGATAAATATCTGAATATGAACTTGAAAGATTAAAATAAAACTGACTTACACTCAATAAATGGATTTAAATACAAATTGCTTATTCACGGCGATATTTTATATTATACAGTATTTTAAAAATAGAAAAGAAGGCTAACTCTAAGTAACGTTAGTATGGGAAAATTAGATCGCGTAGATTGGCCTAAGTCAATTATATATTATAACAATATTAACTGCCTTTAGGCTCACACAAGTACGCTTGACATGGAAGCGTGAAAGGTCTAAGTTTTATTTCCAGCGAACGAGACACGCGTGTATAATTTAGTTAATTTGTTAATCGCTTCGGCCTAGGATTTAAACTAATATATAAAATAAGTCTGCGTTTTGACTAATCACTGGTCCTAGATTTATCTAACCGTCGTGTTTGTAGTAAATGTTTTATATCGATATCTCAATGTATAATTAATGAGGTACGCAAGTGTAGATATAGCTATTTGACATAATGGTCTTATTTTAAACACTAGCAAATTGTTTTGTTGCAAACAGTAAAACAATGATACAAAGATGGTTCAATATATCCGCAATATTTCAATATTTTGGAGTGAACCAAATTAAACGTAAATGTTGCCATTTTAATTGTTTTAAAAATTGTTATAAATGTTCTTTTGCATCGTTACATATAATGAAACAGAAATCAGATTTTTGTCTGTTTGTCTGGGCGTTTGCGTTAATGCCCAATGGACAAACCATAAATGTGGTTTCTAGTGATGTACCTTCGACGAGATATTTTATTGAACGACTTCGCCCATGGCTTTGTGTGTTTGTGAAACCATACTATTTACATGAATTTTTCTTAAGTATTCGTAAAATAAGCAAAGCCCTTCCCCAGCTTTGCTTTTAGCGATTGAATTTTAGATTTTCATGCTATGATATTTTTAGATATGTTTGACGCGCAGGCCAAATTAGTGGCCATTAAAACAAATTTTAAGCATCCGAAACCGACGAGCTTGCTGAGCTGAGCCGACACTAACATTCGCCAGTGTAGTATGAGGGTTTTGCAAAGATTTTATTTTGTATAAATCTGTGGTCTCTGCCTACCTTCTGGGAATAGCGCGTGAGTTTATCATAATAAATAAAAAAATCTGAACGGGTAAGGGATTCACTATTCGGAAGCCTGTCTATCTATTCTTCGAAGTCTACCATATATCTAACAGTTAAAGTTTTTGTTTATATTTTATGTAGAAACTGCTAGATCAATCTAATAAATCGGCGGGAATGGAATGACAACCGGGTCTAACAGAGGAGCTCAAAGAGGAGTCTTATTATGTGTTCACGCCGATGTAGCTGTGGGCAAAAACCAGTTATTAAATATTACTATTGATCGAGTTCGTAGGACGAATATGAATATAAAATAAAACACATTTATATATTCATATATTTAATGAACAATGTTTCCTCAAAATTTCTTCTTTTGTATTCATCAAAATTGTATATGTATATAGAATGCTATACAATATTACAAGCCCTGTTTATTCACTGTCGTAAGCCTTATTTTCATATGTATTACGTAATATCAGTAAAAGTGTTAATTTTTATTTTAGATAACGATTTTATTAAAAAAATTAAATCGAGGAGCTCTTATTTTCATCGCCTACTTAATTTTGTATATAATTGCAAAATTAAAATACTACATATAGACCAGGCGATATTTCTAACGACTATTTATTTATATACGAATATAATTTGTGCTTCGCTATATGAAAATTATTGGTTTTTCCTTTATCGATATTTGCATGAGCAACATAAAACCAAGAACAACAAAAATACAAACACACTACCGGTTATCATTTACGTTACTCCTTTACTTTTTCTAAACAGAAACAATATCTATAAACATTAACACGCATGTTCATAACTACGGTTCTCCAAAGTAATCGAATAGGGTTCATATGATAGCGTTCGACATGAAAAAACTTATACACGCGAATTGGTCATCGAGGGTCCCTGTTGAAAGGCAAAAATGTTATTTATTAATTTTTGTAGAATTAAAATAGATGTACAACTAAACGTTAATCCGTAATTATATCAATTTAGAATGACGTGACAGGCAAAAGTGGTAAGTTTATTAGTTTATATTTCATTTATTTCTATCTATACGTTACAATTACTATATACAATAGTATAAACGAATATATTAAACACCGAGAATGAGAGAGGTGCCCATGATATGTGTTTTCTAGTGATAATATATTTTCGTATATAAAATCATTACTATACTGTACATTTCATAATAACATCAGTAACATGTACTCGTAAATGTATCGATACATTTAAGAAAAAAAAAAACTTACTTATTTATAAAGATAATAGAGTTTAGGGTTGCCATCGATAAACTTTTGAACAGAAATTCATAATTTAAAGCGAATAACAGAGACATCTTTAACATGAAACAGGATGCAGCACAAAAAGAGTCTTCTGTAATTATTTGAGAGTGCTGTTAATTTTACCTATGATTTAGGGCCTAATAGAGATACTTGGGTTAAAATTCCTCAACTTCCAGAGAAATAAAAGGAAAAGAAATATTCGAAACTGGTATGAGTGCAACAGAACAAATACGTTTATCAACATTATTCAAGGTAAATATAAAACATTGAAATCTGAAAAATCAATATAGGTTGGCAACCCTTAGAAAATGTACTAGTAACTTCTTTATTAGGAAAATAAAACAATAGATTAGGCAGAAGCAGTTTGACTTTAAATTTTCTTACATCAACCAGAAACGTTCAATAATAATGAACTTTAGACATATAAATTAAAAACAATAAATAGCAAAATAATAAAAAAAAATTGGAGGCAATTGTCTATTGGAGTAATTATATATATATTTTTTCATTTTAATCTTAGGTACATATTTGTCGGGTGCTTTAAGCACATTATACTAGCATAAACTATCACGGCCTTGGATTTTTGATCTTAC